>PVJI01003445.1:0-124135 GCA_004026765.1 Micronycteris hirsuta
GCTATTGAGTTTGTTGTTTAAACTCTCTGGTTGTGAGCGGCGGCGCAGTGCGTCCACCTACGCCGCCATCTTGGCAGAAGTCCACATCTTTGTACATTTTGTGCTCATCAATATATTTATAATCATTGTTTTATATAGTTGTCCTTTAAATTATATAAGGAAAAAAGAGGCATTACAAACCACAAATGTCTTAATACTGACTTTATATTCACCCTTATAACTACCTTTACTAGTGTTCTTTGTTCTCCACTTGGATTCAAGTTGCTATTTAATGACCTTTCATTTCAGTCTGGAACAACTCCTTTAGCACTTCTTGTAGGATTGGTCTACTAGAAATAAACTCTCTGTTTCTGTTTATCTGAGAAATTTTTAGTTTCTCTTTCATTTTGAAGGGTAGTTTTCCTGGATATAGAATCCCTGGTTGACTGTTTTAGTCTTTCAATATTTTGAATATGTCATCCCTCTACCTTCTGGCTTTCATAATTTCTGAAGAGAAATTAGCTGTTAATCTTATTGAGCATTCCTTGTTATATGATGAGTCATCTCTCTCTTGCTGCTTTTAGGATTCTGCCTTTGGCTTTCAACAGTTTGATTTTAACGTGCCTCAGTGAGGGTCTTGAGATTCATTGAGATTCTTGGATGTATGCATTTGTGCCTTTTATTAAATTTGTAAAATTTTTGGCCATTATTATTTCAAATATTCTTTCTGCTCATTGTCCCACTCATCTTCTGGAACTCCCATTATACCTATGTTGACATGCTTGATGCTGTGACACAGCTCTGTTAGGCTCTGTTCATTTTTTTTTTAATTATTTTTTTTCTGCTCCTCAGGCTAGGTAACCTCAATAGACCTATCTTAAGAGTTTGCTGATTCTTCATTCTGCCTGCCCATATAAGCTGTTTATTCTCTCTAATGAATTTTTCATTTTAGTTCTACTTTTCAACTTCAGAATTCCTCTTGGTTCCTTTTATAACTTCTATCTCCTTATTCTCTATTAGTTGATATCATTCTCATGGTTTACTGTTTTAGCTCTTTAAGCATATTTTAAATATTTGATTTAAGTCTTTTTAAGTAAGTCCATGGTCTTAGCTTCCTCAGGGCACATTTCTATTAATTTCTTTTTCCTGCGTATGGGCCATACTTTCTTGTTTCTTTTCATGACATTTTATTTATTGTTGTTGAAAACTAGACATTTTGAATATAATAAGGCAACTCTGGAAATCATTATCTCCCCTTTCTAGGGTTTATCGTTGCTGTTGCTGCTTGTTTTAGCTGTGTTTGTGTGCCTGGTTCTCTTTTCCAAATTAATTTTGTAAAGTATATATTCTTTGTTGTATATAGCCACTGAAGTCTCTGTTCTGTTAACCTAGTGCTCAGCTAGTGATTTGACAGATTTTAGTGACCGTATATGACAAAGAATACATACAGATTTGTATTCTTTGCCTGGAACACCAACGAAATCTCCCAGTGTATGAAAATGGACTCTGCGTGTGTGTTGGGCCATATCTTCAACACTCAGCCAGACATTTCATAACTATGCCTTAGTTTTCACCTCCTATTTGTGGAAAGCCTCAAGGTCAGAAAGAGGTGAGTGCTTAGAGCTTTCTCAGGTCTTTCCTTAGTGTACACAAAGGCCTGGGCATGCAGGTTGGTCCTTCTACATTCCCAGCAATCTGTAGGAGCTTTTCAAAAACCTTAATATCCAAAGTATTTCAATCTCCAGTCTTCCCTCCCAATTTTTCTCCCTTTTTGATTTTTCTATAGTTTGCACCAACTATTATCCCTTACCTGAAGTGACAACAGCAATATAGTCTGACCAGTACACAGAGACCAGGGGCTTGGACTTCCCAGGGACGAAGGTCCAGTTTCCCTACCAGATTAGTAACCTTAATATGCTGGAGTGCTGGTCAAGGGTGAGATTTGTCAGGAATGAGTAGTGATATAAGGAGATGATGAACACCAATTATGGTCTTCAAACCATTTGCAGAAGAGGAGCCTGTAGCTTGTCCTACAAATGCTCTTTCTTGCCTTCTTTGTAGAAAATGTATCTGGCAACCTCATAAAAGAATCAATGTCCAAAGGGAGTGGACCTAATATAGGGCATCAATACCCTGCCCATAGCTCCCCAGGTCTTACCTTTTCAGTGCAAGCTCCCCTGACTTCTATTTGCCAGCACCTGCATTTTTAAATACTTTTTTTATATTTATTTTTTCAAGTACAGTTTTCTGCCTCTCCCCCCCAGCCCAACCCCTTAGCCCCATCCCCCCATTATTTTCCATGTGTCCTCTATAATTGCTCCTGCAAACCCATCACCCTTTTCCCCTAAAATTCCCTCCCCTCTACCCTCTGGTCACCGTCGGCCTGCTCTCAATTTCAGTGTCTTTGGTTATATTTTGCTTGTTTGTTTGTTTTGTTGATTAGGTTCCTGTTAAAGGTGAGATCATATAGTATTTGTCTTTTACTGCCCGGCTTAGTTCACTTAGCATAATGTTTTCCAGATCCATCCATGCTGTCGCAAAGGGCAGCTGCATAGAATTCCATTGTGTAAATGTACCATAGTTTTTTTTTTTATCCATTTGTTTACAGATGGGCACCTAGATTGCTTCTAGCACTTAGCTATTGTAAATTGTGCTGCTATGAACATTCCAGTGCATAGGTTCTTTTGGATTGGTGTTTCAGGGTTTTTAGGATATAATCCTAGCAGTGGAATTGCCGGGTCAAAAGGCAGATCCATTTTTAATTTTCTGAGGAAATTCCATACTGTTTTCCATAGTGGTTTCACCAGTCTGCAATCCCACCAACAGCAGCACCTGCATTTTTACATAACAGTTTTCTCTGGCTTCTGGAGGCTTCTATAACAACAAGCATGGCAGTATAGAAGTACCAGAGTATTTATGCCTTATCCCCAATAGCAGCCCTCAACCTCTACTCCCATTGGGTAGTATATCACTGAAGATATCAGGATATCACTGTATCCTATCCTAGCTCACAGAGTCCCTGGTAGAATTAAGATCTAGATCGTTACCCACAGTGGTAACTTGTGTGATAGCACCTGATTTATTGCCTCCTCCCCTTTGGTATCTCAGTTCTCACTCTCCTGCAAGTGCTTCCTGGCATGAAATAAACTATTTGCATTCCAATCCTTGGCTCAAGATCTGCTCCTTGGGAGCCCAGACTAAGTAAGACACATGTGTTTGTCCCTTTTCCCTGAAGGCCACTTAGTGTCTTGCATATGACTATTTTCTGCCCTCTGAAGCATACAAATAGTGGGTAATTACTTGGACATGTTGTTCACTCATTGACTGGCTGATCATTGTACTTGGAATGAAGAACAAAAAACCCAAAGCTTCTTTAACACAGTCTATAGGACCCTGCAAAACCTGACCCGGTCTCCCCTTAGGGCCCCAAGCCCCTCACACATTGAGTCCAGCCCCACAGCCTTCTTCTTCTTTTACAATATGCTATGCCTTGTGGCATCTCAGAACATTTGCACATGCTCTTCCACCTGCAAAGCTCTTCCTATTATTCATCATTTGGTGAATATTACCCATCCTTCAGATTTTAGCTTTAAAGCCTTTTCTTCAGAAAGGCCTTCTCCAAGTCCCCTAATATAAAACACTTCCCTTAATGATTTTCTTTCTTTAAGAGGGCATTTACTTTTCCACCTTATGCTTATGGCAAATTATTTTGGTATATTTATTGGTGTGTTTATCTGATTAACATCTTTCAACTAAACCACACAGAAAATATTGAAATGGATCCTGAACTCCAGAGCAGATGGATGGTAGTGGTGAGGCTCTGAGTGATCAGAGGGAGGGAGGGGCCTTGCCAGGAACACACAGAGCTCTGTGGCCTGGCCTTCACCCTTGGTGATGGGGATGTGGGGGTGGGGAGGGGCGGCATTTCCAGGAACTTTGAAAGCTATCTTCTGTCTTGACCATATAATCTTCTGTAGCCAGTACCTTGTTTCTCTATTCCTCTTGACAGCAAGTCTTCAAAAGAGTTTTCATCACCTCTTCTCCAAGTGCTCTCCTCCCAGTCTCAAAAATCAGGGTTTTTACACCCATTACTGAAACTGTCCATCAAGGCCAACGGTAACTTCCAAGTTGCTAAACCCCATGGTCAATGATCACTCCTCCTTCTTTCTTAGCTCATGGGCAGCAGTGGATACTGCTATTGACTCCCTTCTTCATGAAGCACACTCTTCCCCTTCCAGAACACCAGTCCCCTTCTCCAACCATACTCATTCCCTTGCTAATCTTGTCCTGTCTTGGGCAGGTTTTAAATGCCTCCTGTAGGTTGACAACTCCCAAGTCAATATCACTAGCTTGGACATCCTCCATGGATTCCACATTCTATATTCAGCTGCCTTCTTGCCATCTCTACTTGGGTAATTGTAGATGTGTCAAACTCAAAATGCCCCAAACCAAACTCCTAATTCTCCCTTCACTGTATCCTGCTCCTCCTGCTATTTTTCCCACCTCAGTAAATGGCAGCTGTAACTGTCCACTACTTCAGGCCAAAAATCTTGGGCCCCGCCTTGATTCCTCCCTACATCCAATCCATCAGCGTTGTAAGAACTAGACTCCTGCTTCTGCCCTGACCTTTCTAAAGTTCTTTCTCAAGCCTGAAACCAGAGTGACTTTTAAAAAGCTGAGCCCAGTCATGTCCATTCTTGGCTCCAAAAACTCCAGCAACTCTCATTTACTCAGAATGAATCCAAAGTCCTGACGCCAGTGCACAAGGCCTTGCATATCTGCCGCCATTTCTCTCCCCGCCATCTCCTGCACCTCCTCCTCTGTCTCCATTGGCTCCTACACCACTGGTTTCCCCAATGTTCCTTAAATACGTCAAGCTTATTTCTGCCTCAGGGCCTTTGCACTGTTTCTTTCCTGCCTCCAGTACTCCCCACAGATGCCCCCAAGTCTTGCTCCTTTATTTCTTTAGGTTTCTGTTCACATGCCAGGTAGGCTACGACCCTTCCTCGAGACTCTATTTCAACAGCAACTCCATGTCCTCAGAACTTTCCCTTAATCTACTTTATTTTTTCGAAGCACCTGTCACCATCTAACACTTTCTATATTCAATATTCTGTTTTCTCTGTATTCTACATATCCTATACTCTACATTATATGTATATTTATAAATATAAATATGTATAAATATAAATGTGTATATATATGTATTCCTGTTTGTTTACTGTTCATCTCCCCTGACTAGAACGAGACTTCGTGGAAGCAGGATCTGTATGTCTGCTTCACTTCCGTAGACCCTGTGCCTGGAACAGGGCCCGCGAAAGAGTGAGCGAGGTTGTGCTCAATAAATATCTATAGACTAAATCAATGAGTAAGTGAATTTAGATATTTTCCCATATGGATCTCAAGGACATGTTGAGGAACTCATCTAGTATTTGTTTTGCCCTGAAAATATTTTGTAGTTTTGTTACTCTAACTATGGAGATATATAAACATTCATATATTTAATATTTTTGTGAACAATTATGAAGAATATGTATACCACAATTAATTCTAAGTGCATTTCTGCCCCTTATGCTTTTTATTTTTATTTAGTAAGAACATTGTATTATCACAATGCTGTGCTCTAATATAATTTTTATGCATATTATCATCTCAAAAACAAGCAATATTTTTTTAGAGTTGAACTTTAAACTGAATTTGTAATAGCCCTTACAATAATGTCAGGCATATTACCTTTGGCAGAATGAATTTCAGTGAATTGGATTTAAAAACCAACATTATTGTAACTAACCAACTTTCCATTTGAACCATCTAATACCATTGATATAAAACTATCATCATTTAACAGTTAGCAACTTTCTTCTCCTAATGGAGAAAAACTGAAAACTAGAAATGAGTAAAATTATGTTTTAAAACACAGACATTTGATGTAAAGGAAGTCATGCTTCAACTGGGATTCTAAAGAAACACCTCATCTCTGACTTCCTGCCTACCACTCTACATGTTTTCAAGGCAGAGAAACAAAGCATTCACACCCTCAGAAATCCTGCTCCTCCTTCTCAAAGCCCAATTCTACTTGCAGAGGGCAAAGGGGCCCTTTCTTTTCCTTGTAGACTTGAGTGTCAACATTGTCTCCCTGTCGGATCTTGGGCAAGCCCCGAACTCTTGCTGGGTCTCATTTTCTCCTTCTGTAAAGCCGCTGAGGTCTTCCAGCCCTGACATTCTATGGTTTGTTTCTACCTGGGAAGATGGCCGTGCTACTGATGTTTGACCTCACTGGGAAAACATGTCAGATAAGTAGACCCTGCTATCTCAGCAACCTTCATCTTCACCTCCACTCCTTCACGTAAAACCCAATGCCAGAGTTTCTGGGACAGCCTCCCTCATTGATAAAGTGTCCCCTAACATCTCAATGAGTCCACACACTGTAACTGCAATGATAATGAGCTATATCTGGCTCTCCCGGAACCCTGCCCATGTTCCACACAGTGCTATGGCTATCATTTATCTACTGAGCATGAATGACCAGAGGCAGAAAAAGCACAAGGAGCGGGTGCTGGTGAGAAGTGGAAGTGATTAATTTATGTCGCATGCTGCGGCGCTGGGGTCAGCAAGTGATAGGCGGAATATATGTTGACAGCTCCTTTGGAGTTCACACCACATAGTCAGCACTCTGCAGGAAACAGATGACTTCAGGGCAGCTCTCAAGCTTGTTGACAGCTCGAGCTTTCTGATAAGGTTGTCAGAAAATGAAAAGGACAGTCCTAGGAAGTCAAGAGTTTCTTGGCCTTGGAGGTGTTCTGGTAGAGGAGGGTAACTGATGGGTGGAATGCTGCGGAAGAGGCTGTGAATGTGTTGAGTGGAGAGACGGTGTCTGTCCTGTTATCCGTGATATATCATTATAATCTAGTGCAGTACCTCTCCTCCCTGCTCAGGGCTCCGGGCCAAGGCTTATTTACTGAGCACCAGTTAGGGCCATGGGAGACAGTGGGGAAAAAAAGGAGGTGACTGAGCAAGGTAGGCTAGGACCCAAGTGTTTGGAAGGAGCCAAATCAGAAAGAGGGAGCAATTCAGGCCAGGAAGATAAGAATTCACAATGGGGGAGATGAGATAAAGTGAGGACAAGTCAAGATCAAATAGGATCCAAGGGCAGAGATGCTAAGTGATCACTTTTATAAGCTTGACAGCCCAGTGCACTGGCCTGACTTTAAAAATGCCCGGAAGTAGGGTGCTCATTGTGTCTTGCTGATAACACTGCACTGCAGAGCACCACTGACCACCTGTTCAAGAGAGCCAATGCAGAAAAACAGATGCTTGGGGGTCATCACCTCCCCCCACCACACACCTAAAATGAAAATACCGTTAACTCCCATGAAAAAAAAATAGATACTTTTGTAACTTCGATCACCTACTTTTCACATCAGTTAGACAATTGGTACTACGTTTAGCCACTTTGATGTTACGCTCTAGGTGCATTTGAGGAGAAGCCGTAAAGCGGCAGCTTTCTAATCTTTCATCTCAATCTAGCCCAAGCAATGAGCTGTAAGAGACCCGTGTGGGCTGTCCATGGGGTCTTATCTTTGCGGAAGAATTTCACCTAGTTGAATTGCAGCCATGGAAAAAGCAGTATAAACTCCATGGTTGCACGAGGAGCCCGCGGCTCTACTACCCAGGCTGCTTTCTGGTTCTCTTGACAGCCGCCCTCAATCTTTTCCACATTGATTTGCATGCAGTTTTCAGCCAGGCCAGGATGAGCATCGAAAGCTCTATGTTCTGTGCCCCTCCCCCCACCCAAAAGGCTCGTGCCCCATTGGGCTTTGGCATCATATAAAGGCTGTGTTCTCTCTTTCTGCCCTGAGTGTGTCACAGGAGAGAGCCTGACCTGGGTGGGGTGATTTGAGGAAACTGGATGACTTCCCAGCCTCTCATGAGTCAGGTGTTCATGGCCTCATTCTTTTGTTCAAAGTGAATTCCTGGAACATAACCCGTTTTCTGATATCAATGCAAAAACACTTCCAATGCCAAGTGGTGTCCTTTGGGGTCATATCAACGGACCCTCCAGGCAGCCTGCTCTTTAGAATGAGAGAGATGGGCTGGGAGAGGCAGGCAAGCATTCATTTTTGCAGGGCCTTTGGGGCAACGGTGAGGAGTTTGGATTTTGAGCAACGAAGTTATTAGAGAGTATAAACAATCACAGGCCATGATCTGATATTCACTTATCAAAGATATATCTGTCAACAGTGTGGCTAATGGAATGGAGAGAATGAGAGGATCGGGGAAACTGGTGAGGCCACTGAAATATCCATTCACTCATTTATCCATTATTCTCCAAGTATGAGCTGCACTCCGACTCTATGGGCATAAGGCACCGGAGACAAGCTTCCCTGCCCTCCTGGAGCTTAAGGGGAGGAAGGACAATGAAAAAATAAACAAAGAAAAGAGATCAGCTCAAACTATGATAAGTGCTATGCAGAAAATAAAACAGGATGCTGTGATAAAGAGAGCCTAGGGAGGGAGGTGATGGTCACTTTAGAGGGTGGAAGGAATGGCCTTTCTGAGGGAAGTGACATTTGTGCTGAGACCTAAAAATGGGAATGAGTGAGTCATGTGAAAATGTGAAGTGGGGATGGGGGGAGTGTTCTACGCAGAGGAAACAGCAAGTGCAAAGGCCTTGAGGCAGGAATGAACTTGACAGTGACTGCGGGCTGGTGAGTGAAGACTCAAATCCCAAACAAGGGTGGAGAGGTCAGCAGGGGCCAGCCAGGCCTTGGTGCCCATGGCTAGGCATTTGGGTTTTACTTTGTGTGGATGAGGACCATGACAAGGTTTTGAACGGAGGCACCGATGAGAAATGAACTAGCCTGTGGGAGAAATTCAGCCTCCTGCCTCTTACTGGTAAGTAAAGTTTAATTGGAACCCAATCCTGCCAATCATTTACACACTGTGGCTGCTTTCATGCTCCAACAGCAGAGCTGAGTAGTTGTGACAGAGACCACCTGGCTCCCAAAGCCTAAACTACTCTGGCCCTTTACAAGGTAGTTTGCTGACCCCTGGTCTGACTGATGTTTGCAGAAGGTTAGTCTGGCACCGTGTGGGGTAGTGTCACGGAGTAGAGCTTGGAGGCTATTGCAGGACACAGAGGAAGGTGAAGCCTTTTCTCAGCATCAGTCCGTGCTGGCTGCTGTTTTCTCCAACATTGGAGCAAGGGAGGCTGGTGTTTGGCGGGTGGGCTCGTCTCTGAGTGTGTACTGCAGTAAAGACAGAGGTTGTGCCTGCGCATGGAGCAGTCACCTGGTTCGCAGTGGCCAGCAGAGCACTCTGCTCCGCCTGGTGAGCTTGGCAAGATGAGCTCATCGCTGCTGGTGGGGCCCCCACCCAAACCATAACTGCGTGTCTTTTGTCTGCGGCACCTCCTCACCAATTGGGAGCTTTGAGACAGGGCAGGCGAAGCAGCTGGTTCCCATTACCTGCTTGTCCCATTTCAGCAGCCTGCTGCAACTGCCAAGCATGCCCACACCACTCCCCGCAGTCAGCAAGAGACACTGAGAAAGGAATCTCATTTCCAAGTTTTAGGGCAGATTGCTTTTGTTTTGTTTCTTGAGAAAAACATTAAATAAGTAAAATAGTCAAGTATTGTGTTAAAAAACTAACCTCAAACATCTGGGTTCTTTGTACCATGGGAGCTTATTTTCATTCCTTTGGGTCTAACTGATAAATATTCACAGAATAATTGAGTTAGTGCATTATTTTGAGAAGGAAAACCATCCGTGTTATGGAAAGAAGCGGTGACAATGAGGGCAGGGGCAGGAAGAGGGGACTCATGGGTAGAGCCGCCTTCCCCACGCAGCTCGCTGTGGTTGAGAGGGCAGAAGGAACTTCAAATTCATTTCAACCAACATTAATTGAACGCCCACTCTATGCCAACCGCTGCTTGGTGTTGGGGGATCTAAGTTGAATAAGAGTGCTCTCTGGGGCCTCACAATCTGGTAGCAAATAGAACAGTGACGACGCAGCAAGGTGACAGAAGCAAAGCACGTGAAGGCTCGCTCACCCCCGCAACGCCTCCCTGACATAGGCGGAGTTATTTTGATTTAAAATGGAGGTTTGAAGAGTAAATGCCCAAGTTGGGATTTGAAACCGTATCCATTTGCCGTCAGAGCCTTTTGCTGCCCCTCAGACTGGTAGAACTGGACCTCCAGGAGGGAGGTATCGGCTCAGAGACACAAGGGGCCACTTTGGAAGGTGATGGGCCGTTTGTCCAAGGCAGTGTGTAGGTGGACACGTGTGGAGATGCGGCTGGATCCAGAGTTGAAAGAATATTGTCAGGAATTAGTCCCTCTCCATGCCTTGGCTCCTCTCGTCCCTAATTTGGCTTTTATATCCAGTAGGTCCTTCCCCATCGAGAGGCCAGGGCGCTCCCAGCAGCTCCAGACCAACGTTCTGTCTGCTCGTAGCCTCGGTAGAAAGAGGGCATCATTTCCTACTAGTTCCAGTGTAAGTCCCAGGATTAACTCTGACTGACCTGGCTTCAGTCACCTCCCCATCTCTGAGCTACTCCCTGCAGCCACGAATGTGGGACTCTCACTGAGTGAACTCACCCAGCCACAGAGACTGAGAGCCGTCCTGAGGTCCCTCCGTGCTGCTCCTCCCAGTGACATGAAGGCCCTGGCCCTTCCGGGTCTGTGGATGGGAGGTCATGGCAGCCAGCATAAAGGAAGGAGGGAGGGTGGATTTGGAGTTCAACAGGCTTGGCTGGTCACTCACTGTGTGCCCTTGAGTACCTACCCTCCTCTCACTGTAAATACCCTCATTTGTAAACTGGGTATTCATAGTGCCTTCTTGCTGGCTGCAGGCCTGATTAAACTGGTGCTCAGCACTGTGCCTGGCCCCGGAAATGATGCCAACACCCGCAGGGAAGGATTTATGTGAGAGGACATATGGGAGAAGCTGGGCTCATCTCAGGACCAGGATGCAGGGTGGTAAGGTGTGGGTGAGTGGCCAGCGATTTGCCAGGTTGAGAGCAATGAGACCAGGTCTGGTTGCATGACAAATGCTGAGTCGCCCTGTGAGCTCCTGGGATAGGGGGCCACTTGGACAAGGGCTGTTGGTAAAGGCCCGGCCTGCCTGTTTCCCTCTTCAGCTGCTCAAGCTCCGGCCAGATCACCAGAAAGCAACATTCCCAGAATGAATTGGCTTGGCTCCTTGCAGAAACGCTGCAGGAAAAGGACAATTAGCTCTGTGCTCTTGGCTTTTGTAAGGTTTGCATTAAACACAGCTGAGTGGGAGGAAATGCAAATTCAGGGTCTTCTTCATGGCACCACTAGGGGAAAAGTGGGGTGTTGTGATGGAAAGCAGGCAACTGTGCAGCCAGACTGCCTGAGTTCGAATCCTGGCCCTGCAAATTACCAGCCACGTGACGCTGTGCAGGACCTCATTTTTCCCATCTGTGGAACAGGGGCAATGAGGATATAAAATAGTATCTGCCGCAAAGGTTTGTTGTAAGGATTATACAAGTGAGATATTAGCTCAAGCCATTTTTACAGGTCAAAAATTGTTGCTATCAGCAATTTCATAGGTTCAACCTAAAGTTCTTGACCCTGAGTGTTAGCTATTGACATATGCTATCTGTGGCTCTCACTAAATCTTAGGGGAGGGTGCTATTATACCTGTGCTGCAGGCAAGAAAGCAGAGAGCAGTGCAGCGAGCATCACGAGGCGTGTACTCCATGGCCGCCAGCAGGAAAACGATGTCAGACAGGCGGTCCTTCCGGGGGTCACGCAGATGCAGAACTGGGCCTGAGACCTGGGTCTCACACATTTTCTTCACTTACACATTTCTGGCTAGCAGCAGGATTGTTTCTAGATAACATGATCCTTTGTTCTAATCAGAGTCTCTTATCTGAGGATCCAGGTGATAAATTTCTGTTAGAAGTCAGTGCCAGGAAAAAAGGAAAACAAACCTTTCCCTCTTAATGAACTGATACATTTGCTTTTGTCAGAGAAACCTACAAGGTCAGAGCAAATACCTGGGCTGGGTGTCCAGAGAAAGGTGAATATTTTTTTAAAAAAGATTTTATTTATTTATTTTTAGAGAGAGGGGAAGGGAGAGAGAGAGAGAGAGAGGGAGAAAAACATCAATGTGTGAGAGAAACATTGATTGGTTGCCTCTCGCACCCCCCCCCACCCCCCCTCCAAAGACCTGGCCTGCCACGCAGGCATGTGCCCCAGCTGGGAATCGAACAGGCCACCTTTTAGTTTGCAGGCTGGCACTCAATCCACTGAGCCACACCAGCCAGAGCTGAACTTTTATTATTACCTTATTATACTTACCATCGTGGAGCATTTATTATGTATAAGACATCATGCTGAGTGCATCACATGAAAAATCTTGTTACTCAAAATGTGGTTCGTGGACCAGCAGAAATGGGATCACCTGAGAGATGGTCGGAAATGCAGGGTCCCTAGCTCCTCCTGAGACCTGCTGAATCCAAATCTGCACTCTTAACATGATGTTCTGGTGACTTATAGGCACGTTTAGTGATTGAGGCATGCTGCACAGCGGCATTTAATTCCCACTACTTCCAATGAGGTACAGACGATCATCCTCGTCCCGCAGATAAGTAGTCGGTTTAATGAGGGGAAGCCCCCTGACTCAGGCCCCACGACTTGGATTCTGACTGGTTTAGGAGCCTGCAGTCTTATTGCTACGTAGCCCTTGGAGAGTAGGAGGAGAAGTCGTGAGCCAAGGCCTAGAGGTGGACAAGCCTGGGAACCTTGGGGCAGCCAGTTTACCAACAATGTTTCTTGGCCAACTTAAAGCTCTGGGCACCTTTCCCAGAGATTCAAGGAACTTAGACCTGGCAAAACTCCTAGGTGCCCAAGTTCAGGTGACAGTCTGCAGCCCTGGAATGAAACCCCAGTGTAGGGGTGAAGAAGACAGGCTTTGGGGTCAAATAAAAACCCACTGACTCAGCGTCCCCAGGCCTATTGCTACAACCTCGCTGATCATCAGTTTCCTCACTTCTGCATATAAATGTGGTCAAGGGATCCACTGTGTTAAGTTATTGGGAAGATAAAACAATTTCATGACGTAAAATTCCTTTTTCCAGTGCATGACAAGCTTAGCATAAATGTTTTTTTAAATTTTATCATTTTATTTAGTTACACCTTTATTACTGAACTGATTGTTTTTATACATGAAAAACGTTAACTAAAATGAATAAATGAATGAGTGAATGAATGCGTACACCGCCCCCCCACACACACACATGGAGCCCTCTTATTCACAGCATGCAGATTCCAAACTAGATACAGGTAATTTGAAACTCTTGTAACGTGCTACATGCTCCCCCATGAAATGGAAACTGAGCAGCGATATGTTTAGGTGAAAAATAGGACCCTGCTCTTGAGGCTGCAGGTGGGTAGAGTCCAGCTCCATGGGACTCCTGCTCTTCCCAGGGTATTTTTGTATCATCTTTGCCTTGATTGGCATCTGAATAATACCAGCTTTAAAAAACGAATTGGTGCCCTGGTTGGTGTGGCTCCATGGACTGAGTGCTGGCCAGCGAGCCGAGGGGTCGATTCCTGCTTGGGGCCCATCTCCAAGCTGTGGGGGTGGGAGGCAACCGCACATTGATGTATCTCTCCTTCTCTTTCTCCCTGCTTTCCCCTTTCTTTAAACGTAAATAAATAAAATCTTAAAAAAAACAAAAACAGCCCTGGCTGGAGTAGCTCAGTGGATTGAGCGCGGGCTGGGAACCGAGGGGTCCCGGTTCGATTCTCAGTCAGGGCGCGTGCCTGGGTTGCGGGCCGGGTCCCCGGTGAGGGCCATGTGAGAGGCAACCATACATTGCTCTTTCTTCCTCTCTTTCTCCCTCCCTTCTCCTCTCTCTAAAAATAAATAAATAAAATATTAAAAAAAAAACAAAAAACAAAAACAAAAACAAAAACAAATTGGTACGTGCTTCCTCCTTGTGATGATCAGTTTTATGTGTCAACTAGGCTAGGCCCCGTCTCCAGTCATTCAATCAAACACTAGGGGTTGCTGTGAAGTATGTTGTTGATGCAATTAATATTCATCATCAGATGACTTTATGTAAATTATCCTGGATAAATCTATGACTGCCTGCTTCAGTCAGGTGACAGGCCTGAAGCGTGCCTGTGGACAGCAGCTTCAGTCTGTGCCCAGGGGTCCTGACCGCCTGCCCGCCCTGCCCGCCCTGCGGACTTCGGACTTGCCTCGATGGTAAGTTTTTGCCTCACACTTGTATATCCAATTTCTTGCACTGAATTCATTCACATACATATATCCCACTGGTTCTGTTTCTCTGCCTGAACCCTGACTGATTTGGGCTTTGGTACCAGAAGTGGTTCTGGAGGAACAGAACCTTAAGAAGGAGTTTTCGGAATTGGTTCTGGATTTTCTGGATTGATTGTTTAATGTGATTAGATGTAAAGACACTCATGACTCTATTTTCAGTCACAAAGAGGATGCTGGCAGCCCATGGTATGATGTGGCAATAGAAATATGCACAGTATGACCATCGGATAAGACAAGGAACAGTGTGTCTGGAATACAAGAGATCCACTAGGATGCCTCTTAGCGCTACCACTTACTGTGATTAAAGGTAATGGAAAACCACAAGAGCTCAATTCAGACGGAACTACTAATGGCCCAGACCCTGCAGGAATGAAGGTTTGGGTGACCCCACCAGTTAGAGAACCATGACAGTTGAGGGCAAAGGAAACATGGTAGTAAAAACAGGTAATTTTAACAACCACCTGACCAGTCGCAGAAATGAGGACTGCAATAGTTATGCGTATCTCTTCCTTGTGTCATTGTGACTGTGTTTGTGCAGATGTATTAAGCAAATATTTTCTTTTCTCTCTTACTGCCTTCACCATCAACATAAGATATATTAATAATATGTAGCTTTATATCACAGCACTTAAATTACAGAGTATCAAGGACTTTGTCTTCTCTGCTGAGGAAAGGGTCAGCGTGTTTTCTGTTGTATACAGAATAGTTATATCATATTAGGTGGACGTATGACCTAGCTATTCTGTTTTGGGAGATTGTGTATGGTTTAAAGAGATGTGTATGGGCGCCAAGTGGACGAGGGGTGGACTGTGACTGTCAGTTTTATCTGTCAGCTTGGGTAGGCTTTAATTACCCAATTAAGCACAGTTGACTTTAAGTAAAGGAGATTATCCTAGATTATCTGGATGGCCCCAGTTCAATCATTTGCGAGGTCTTACAAACAGAGCTAAGGTTTCCCTGAAGTTTTCCTGAAATTTCACTTACAGACTATAGCGGCATGTTGCAGCCAAGAAGTTCTTACTAGCCGCCTGCTATATGGTTTCGGGACGCCCAGCCAGACGCCACAGTACGCCCATTCCTTGCAATAAATCCTTCCGTGTATTTAATATGTATCTTACTACATACAATAAAGATTAAATTAAAAAATATGTCTTACTGATTGAATCCTGACTGATAACATTCCTCTTCTATTTTCTGAAAGAGATTGTGTAGAATTGATGTTTATTCTTCTTTGTATATTTGGTAGATTCTCCAGCAAAACACTGTAGACCTGGTAATTTCTCTTTTGAGAGCTTTTTTACAGTATAAATTTGATTTTCTTAATAATTATAGTTTGATTAAGATTATCTATTTAATATTGAGTGAGTTGTGTTTCTTGAGAAATTAGTCCATTGTCTAATTTATGTGTGTGTAGATTGCTCATACTATTCCCTTATTATTCTTTGATGTGTTCAGGGTATGTAGGAATATCTTCTGTTTCATTCCTGATGTTGGTAATTGTGTCTTTTATTGCCCATCAGTCTTGCTAGAGGTTTGGCAATTTTATTTATCTGTTCAAAGAGCCAGAACTTTGTTTCATTGATTTTCTCTATTTACTAATACCCGCCAACTTTATGAAGATACAACTGACATATAACATTGCATTACTTTAGGTGTACAATACAATGATTTGATGGACGTACATATCGTGAACTGACTACAGTAAGTTCAGTTAACTTACATCACCTCTCGGATTTAAAATTTTCTTTTTATTGTGATGAAAACTTTTCAGATCTCCTCTCTTAGGGGCTTTCAAATAAACAATACGGTATTGTTAACAGTAGTCATTACGCTGTACATTACATCCCCAGAACTTTCTCATCTTGTGACTGGAAGTTGGTACCTTTTGACAGTCCTTCCCCATTTCCCCCACCTCCCCACCCCCAGCTCTGTCAACCAGCAATGTGTTCTCTGTTTTGATGAGTTTGGAATTTTTTTATATTCCAGATATAGTGAGACACGTGGTATTTTTCTTTGCCTAACTGGTTTTACTTAGCAAATTGCCTTTAAGATCCATCCACATTGTCTCAGACAGCAAGATTTCTTTCTTCTTTATGACTCAATAATATTCCGTTGTGTGTGTATATCACATTGTCTCTATCTATTTATCCTTTGGAGACTTAGTTTGTTTCCATGTCTCATCTATGATAAATAATGTCATAGTGAATACAGGTATGGATGTATTTCTTTGAGAGTGATTTTTTTTCCTTCAGATATATATTCAGAAGTCGAATTTCTGGGTCATATGACAGTTCTGTTTTGAATTTTTTGAGGAATTTCCCTATTGTTTTCCACAGTGGCTGCACCCATTCACACTCCCACTGACAGTGCACAGGATTCCCTTTCCCCCGCATCCTGGCCAACACTTGTTATCTCTCGTCTTTTCGATGACAGCCATTCGACCACATGTGAGGTGATATTTGTGGTTTTGATTTGCATTTTTCTGGTCATTAGTGATGTTGAGCACATTTGTATGTGCCTGCGGGCCATTCGTATGTCTTCTTTGGAAAAATGTCTTTTTAGTTCTGCTGCCGGTTCTTAAAATCAGATTGTTCGTGGGTTTTTTCCTGCTGAGTTGTATGAGTTAGTTATATATTTTGGATATTAGCCCCTTATCAGATGTACAATTTACAAATATTTTCTCCCATTCCGTAGGTTGCCTTTTCATTTTGTTGATGGTTTCCTTTGCTGGAGAGAAACTTTTTGGTTCAATGTAGTTCCTCTTGTTTATTTTTGCTTTTGTTGCCTTTGCTTTTGGTGTCACATTAAAAAAGTCATCACCAAGATCAATGTCAAAAGCTTACTCTGCTTATGTTTTCTTCTTGGAGTTTTATGGTTTCAGGTCTTGCATTCAAGTCTTTAGCCCCCTTTGAGCTAATTTTGTGTATGGTGTAAGATAGTGGTCCAATTTTATTCTTTTGCATGTGGGTATCCACTTTTTCCAACACTATTTATTGAAGAGACTGTCCTTGCCCCATTGTATATTCTTTGCTTCTTTGTTATAAATTAATTGACTATAAAGTCATGGATTTATTTCTGGGCTCTTTATTCTATTCCATTGATCTATGTGTCTATTTTTCATGCCAATATCACACTATTTTAATTACTAGAGCTTTGTAATATAGTTTGAAGTAAAAAAGTGTGAGGTAAATTTTCTCAATTTTTAATCTCATTGATGTCTTCTATTAATTTATTCCTTCTGTTTCCTTTGAATTTATTTTGCTCTTGTTTTTCTAAGTTTTTGATATGAAAGCTTAGATTATCGATTTGAAATTTTGCTTTTTTATAACCTGTGCAATTTAATGCTATAAATTTCCTACTCAGCACTGTTAGCAGTTTTTCATAAATTTCCATATGTTATATTTTTTCATGCAGTTCAGTTCACTTTTGTTTCCCTTGAGACTTCCTCTTCAGCCCAAAGTTTACTTAGAAGTGTGCTTTTAATTTCCAAGTGTGCTGGAGATTTCATGTTATTTTTGTTATTGATTTCTAGTTTGATTCTATTGTGATTGGAGAACAAACTCTGCATGATTTAAATTCTTTTAAACTTGTTGAAATTATTTATACCCCAGGTATAGTCTCTCTTGATATGCGTTCTACTGACGCTTGTGAACTCTGCTGCCGGCAGTGGAGTGTTGGCTGACAGTGCTGTTGTTCTTTCATGTCCATGCTGGTGTTCTGTTTAGTTGTCCTTGCAATTGTTAAAAGAATTGTCTTGAAGTCTCTAACTATAATGATGGATTTGTCTAGTTCTCCTTTTCTTTTCTATTCATTTTTATTTTACATATTTTGCAACTTTTCTTAAAATATGTTTTATTGATTATGCTATTACAGTTGTCCCATTTTTTATTTATTTATTTTATTTATTTTTAGAGAGAGGGGAAGGGAGGGAGAAAAAGAGGGCGAGAAACATCAATGTGTGGTTACCTCTCACACGCCCCCTACTGGGGACCTGGCCTACAACCCAGGCATGTGCCCTGACTGGGAATTGGAACCAGCAACCCTTTGCTTCAAAGTCTGGCGCTCAATCTACTGAGCCACACCAGCCAGGGCTGGTTGTCCCGTTTTTTCCTCCTCTTTGTTCCCATCTGCCCTACACCCCCCTCCCACCAGTATTCTCCCACCTTAGTTCATGTCCATGGATTGTACATATCAGTTCTTTGGCTTCTCCATTTTCCCATACTATTCTTAACCTACCCCTGTCTATTTTGTGCCTACCATTTATGCTTCTTATTCCCTGTACCTTTTTCCCCATTTTCTCCCCTCCCCTCCCCTGCTGATAATCCTCCATGTGATCTTCATTTCTGTGATTCTGTTTCTATTCTAGTTGTTTGCTTAGTTTGTTTTTGTTTTGTTTTTAGGTTCATTTGTTGATGGTTGCGAGTTCATTGTCATTTTACTGTTCATATTTTTGATCATCTTCTTTTTCTTAGATTAGTTCCTTTAACATTTTATATAACAAGGGCTTGGTGATGATGAACTCCTTGACCTTCTCTGGGAAGCACTTTATCTGCCCTTCCATTCTAAATGAAAGTTTTGCTGGGTAGAATAATCTCGGGTGTAGGCCCTTGCCTTTCATGACTTGGTATATTTCTTTCCAGCCCCTTCTTGCCTGTAAGGTCTCTTTTGAGAAATCAGCTGACAGTCTTATGGGAACTCCTTTGTAGGTAACTGTCCCCTTTTCTCTTGCTGCTTCCAAGATTCTCTCCTCATTTTTAATCTTGGGTAATGTAATTATGATGTGCTTTGGTGTGTACTTCTTTGGGCCCAACTTCTTTGAGACTCTCTGAGCTTCCTGGACTTCCTAGAAGTCTATTTCCTGTGCCAGATTGGGGAAGTTCTTCTTCATTATTTGCTCAAATAAGTTTTCCATTTCTTGTTCTTCCTCTTTTTCTTTCGGCTCACCTATGATTCAGATGTTGGAACACTTAAAGTTGTCCCAGAGATTCCTAAGCCTCTCCTCATTTTTTTTTTTTGAATTCTTGTTTCTTCATTCTGTTCTGATTGAATGGTTATTTCTTCCTTCAAGTCCAAATCATTGATTTTAGTCCGGTTTCCTTCCTATCACTGTTGGTTCCCTGTACATTTTCCTTTATTTCACTTTTCATAGCCTTCACTTCTTCCTCTATTTTGCAACCATACTCAGCCATTTCTGTGAGCATCCTGATTACCAGTGTTTTGAACTCTGCATCTGATATGTTGGCTATCTCTTCATCGCTTAGTTCTATTTTTGGAGCTTTGATCTGTTTTTTTCATTTGGGCTATATATATTTTTTTGTCTCAGCACACTTCTTATGTTGTAAAGGGTGGAGCCTTAGGTATTTGTAAGGGCAGGGCAACCCACATGGCTGCTTTGTGGTGCTGTCTGTGGGGAATGGGTCAGAGAGGGAACAATGCCACTTGCTTGGCCAGCTTTCAGTCACTTCCCACACTACCCACAAGCAAATTGGACCCTTCTAGTGCTGATTTCCAGGTAGGTGGGTTTGTGTATGTTCTAGGACCCTGTGGGTCTCTCCAATGAACTCTTCTGTGAGGCTGGAAGTCTCTCTTGCTGCCACAACCCCCACAGGTTTTTATAGTCTGCGGTTGTGAGGCTTTATTTCCCTGGGCTGGACCCTGGGTTGCACAGTCTGTCTTGCTCCCCAGTTGGTCCTCCCGGTTTGTCCTCACACAAATGCAGGACTGCCCCATCCTCTAGCTGAGGCCTTGCTGGAATCCTCTCCACCCTGGCTGCCTGTCTCCAGCCCGCCCACCGGTCGGGATGAACATTTCTTCTTTAACTTCTTGGTTGTCAGACTTCCATACAGTTCGTTTTCTGGCAGTTCTGGTTTTTTTTTTTTTTTTTTTTTTTAATTTGTTGTTATCCTTCTTTTGGTTGTGTGAGGAGGTGAAGTGTATCTGTGTACAGCTCCATCTTGGCCAGAAGCCTCAATTTATATTTTGCAACATTTGTTTGGTGCATATGCATTTAGGATTGCTATATCCTCTTGGTGGATTGATTCTTTAATCATTATATAACATCTCACTCTATCGCTGATAATTTTTTCTCTCGATTCACTTTACTGGATTTTGATATAGATACTTCTGCTTTGTTTTAAGTAATGTTTGCATGTTGTTTCATATTCCATCCTTTACTTTCAACCTGTCTATATTATTATATTTGAAGTGAGTTTCTTGTAGACAGCATAGACTTGGTTCATGTTTTTTAAATCTATTCTGCCAATCTCTGTTAGTTGGTGTAGTTAAGCCCTAGAGTATAATTTAAAAATTAATTTAATGTAAATGTTGATATTATAGGGCTTAAGTCTGCCATTTTGTTTTTTATTTTCTGTTTATTCTCTCCATTTTAAATTTCTTTGTTTTCTTTTTCTGCCTGCTACTTTTTAGAATTTCATTTTGATTTACTAATATTTCTGAGTATATCTCTGTATAGATATTTTTAGTGATTGCACTAAGTATTAAATTGTACATACATAACATCAGTCTGTTGATGCCATCATTTTACCAGTTGAATTATAGAAACCTTAGCACATTTTATATCACTTTACACTCACCTGTTTAACATGTAACTACTTTAAATGGCTTTTCTATAAACATGTAGCACTATAGCAGCCATTGTGATAATTTTTGCTTCAATTAGCAAACATAATTTAGGAAACAAGAGGAGAAGGAAAATCTATTTTATTTGCCATATGTTTGCTTCTGTGTTCTTTCTTTTTTCCCTGATGTTCTGAAGCTCTTTTTAAAAATAATTTCCTTCATGTTCAGAGAACTTCCTTTAGCCATCCATTCTTTTAGAGTAGGTATACTGATGATAAATCCTTTTAGTTTTACTTCATCTGAGAACATCTTGGTTTTCCCCTCATTACTAATAAATATTTTTACTAGTTATTTGATTCTGGGTTTACAGTTCTTTTCTTTCAGCTCTTGAAAAATATTACACCATCTCCGTCTAGCCTCCATGGTTTCTGATAAGAAATTGGTTGTCATTCAAATTTATTTTCTTCTTTAGGTAAGGTGTAGTTTTTCACTGACTATTTTCAATATGTTTTTATTTGTCTTTAGTTTTCATAAGTTCATTTGTGATGTGCCTTTTGTGGATTTTTTTGAATTTATATATTCTCATGAGATACACTAAGGATCTTTCTCTTGCTAAACTTGGGAAACTTTTAGTTATTATAGCCCATTCTTCTCCTACCTTTATTAAGGTATAATTGATATACAAAGAAAACTGCATATAATCAGTTATATAATTTGGTAGTTTGGACATATGTATACCATATGGACATGCTACTATCACCAAAATCAAAGTAATAAACATATTCATCACTTCCAAAAATATCCTTTCATTCCTTTTTAGCTGATTTGTTTGTCTACTTGTTTGTTTATGGTAACAGCACTTAATACGAGATATACCTTCTTAACAAAATTTTAAATGCACAATACTAGTGTTTTTCAGCCCCGCCATCTCTCTCCGCTTCCGGGACTCTGATGTTAGCTCTTTTGTTGTGGACCTGCAGATCCCTGAGGCTCTGCTCTTTTCACCCCCAGTCTCTTTTCCCTTCGTTGTTCAAACTGGGTAATTTGTATTGTTCTATCTTCCAGTTCACTGATTCTTTACTCTGTCGTCTTCATGTTGTGGTTGAGTCCATCTTCTGAGCTTTTATTTTTTTAAGATTATTGTACTGTATTTATTTATTTATTTTTTATTTTTTTATTTTTTATTTTTAGAGAGAGGGGAAGGGAGGGAGACAGAGAGGGACAGAAACAGCAATGTATGGTTGTCCCTCACATGGCCCTAACGGGGACCTGGCCCGCAACCCAGGCATGTGCCCTGACTGGGAATTGAATCGGGACCGCTTGGTTCCCAGCCTGTGCTCAATCCACTAAGCTACACCAGCCAGGGCAGATTATTGTACTGTATTTAGAACTTAAAGTTCTACAATTTCCATTTGGTTTGCCTTTATAGCCTTTATATCTTTGCTGAGGCTTTCTGTTTATTTCATTTCAAGTTTATTCACAATTGCTTTTTGGAGCATTTTTGTTTTTATTTTTATTGTTTTTATCCTCACCTAAGCACATGCTTATTGATTTTAGAGACAGGGGAAGGAAGGGAGAGAGAGGGAGGAAAACATTGATGTGATAGAGAAACCAATCAGCTGCCTCTCACATGCACTATTAATGGGGACCAAACCTGCAACCTAGGCATGTGTCCTGAGCTGGAATCGAGCCCGTGACCTTTCAGTTTATGGGACAATGCACCAACCAACTGAGCCACACTGGCCAGGGCTTGAAGCATTTTTATTGATGGCTGTTTTAAGATATTTGTTATATAATTCTAATAGCTGTGTCATCTTGGTGTTTGCATCTACTGATTTTTTTTTTATTTATTCAGTTTGAATTCATGCTGTCATTTTTGTATTATTTAAATGTTCCTTTAGCTGGCATTCTTGGACATCATTTCCATAGGAGAAGGTCTGGGGGGAGCTTCCTCATTATTGATAGGAAGACATAAAAGTCCAAATATCCCACACAGCCTCCCATCGACACTCAAATGGGGTGGCTCCGTTACTGCTGGGAGAAGATAAAAGTCCTGGCTCTTCACTAGACCTTCTCTGACACCACCAGAGTGGAAATGGGGAAGGGTACATTATTACAGTCAAATAGAAGACGGAGTCCAGGCTCCTTACCACAGTGGAGCAGAGAGGCATTAACGGCTGTCAGAGGTGAAAGCTTTAAGTCCCTACTTGGCCTTCTCTGACACCACACCACCAGGAGAGGTGTTGGAACACCTTGTTATAACCTGATGTGTGTGAAAGTCTAGCTCCCACTTTTTAAAAAATATATATATTTTTTATACATTAGTTATCACAGTTGTCCCATTTTTCCCCCCTTGCCCCCCCTCCACCTAGTACCTCCATTCCCTCCAGCCATTCTCCCTCTTAGTTCATGTCCATGGGTCATGCAATAAGTTCTTTGGCTTCTCCATTACCTATATGGTTCTTGACATCCCCCTGTTTATTTTGTACCTACCAATTTGTGCTTCTTAATCCCTGCAACTTTCCCCTCATTCTTCCCTTCCCCACCCCCAGCTGATAACCCTCCAAATGATCTCCATATCTATGACTCTGATCCTGTTTTTGTTGTTTGCTTAGTTTGTTATTTGGATTCAATTATTGATAGTTGTGAATTTATTGCCATTTTAATGTTCATTGTTTTGATCTGCTTTTTCTTACATAATTCCCTCTAGCATTTCATACGATAATGGCTTGGTGATGATGAACTACTTTAGCTTTATCTTGTTTGGGAAGCACTTTATCTGCCCTTCCATTCTAATTGATAGCTTTGCTGGATAGAGTAGTCTAGGTTGTAGGTCCTTGCTTTTCATCACTTTGAATACTTCTTGGCAGTCTCTTCTAGCCTGCAAAGTTTTTTTTTGTTTTTTTTTGTTTGTTTTTTTTTTTTATAAATCAGCTGACAGTCTTAAGGGAACTACTTTGTAGGTAACTCCCTGCTTTCCTCTTGCTGCTTTTAAGATCCTCTCTTTATCTTTAACCATTGGTATTTTGATTATGATGTGTCTTGGTGTGATCTTCTTTGGGTCCATCTTGTTTGGGATTCTCCGTGCTTCCTGGACTTGTATATCTATTTCCTTCACCAAATTAAGGAAGCTTTCTTTCATTAGTTTTTCAAATAAGTTTTTAATTTCTTGCTCTTCCTGTTCTCCATCTGGCACCCCTATGATTCAGATGTTGGTATGTTTAAATATTCCCCAGAGGTTCCTAAGCCTATTGTTTTTTTCAATTCCTTTTTCTTTCTGCTGTTCTTATTGAATACTCTTTCCTTCCTTATATTCCAAATCTGCATTTGATTCTTGGCTTCATCCCCTCTACTGTTGATTCCCTGTAGATTTTTCTTTATTTCACTTAATGCAAACTTCATTATTACCCGGGTCTTTTTTATGCTTTTGAAGTACCCAGTGAGTTCCTGGAGTATCCTGATAACTAGTGTTTTGAACTGTGCATCTGATAGTTTGCTTATCTCTATTTTGTTTAGCTCTTTTTCTGGAGTTTTGCTCCATTCTTTCATTTGTGTTATATTTCTTTGTCTCCTCATTTTGGCAGCCTCCCTGTGTTTGTTTCTGTGTATTAGGTAGAGCTGCTTTGACACCCTGTCTTAGTAGTGCAGCCTTTTGTAGAAAAGTGCACCTGTTACATTGTAGAAAAGTGCACTTGTTAAGTTGTATAGGCAATTGACAGGGCAGGACAACCCATGTCATTACTCTCTGGCTCTGTGTGGGGAGAGCTCGGAGATGGGACAATGGTGCTGCCTGCCTCTGGAGTTTTGCTCAGGAAGAAGCTGTCTCCTGGCGCTTGCCCTGCTGCCAGTCTACTTTCTCCCTGTATGCCACTGGTGCCCATCCAACTGTTTCCCTGGTGCTGAATCCTAGAGAGGGTGGGTCTGCTTGAGTCCTATGTCCATTGTGGGCCCTTTAAGAGGAATCTCTTGAAAACTGCAGTTTCTTCTGCCCCTCCAACCCCCACTGGTTTTTACTGCCAGAAGTTATAGGGACTTGTCTTCCTGGCATTCGAACCCTGGGCTGGGTGGTGTGGTCTGGGGCTGGGCTCCCTCTCTCCTGAGGTATTCCTCCTGATTTTTACCTACTACATGTGGATGTGGGACTACCTCTTCCCATCTCTGCGCCTCTCCAAGTCTCTGCCCCTCCTACCTGTCTGGATGAACATGGCTTCTTTAAATCCTTGGTTGTCAGATTTCCACACAGCTCGAGTTTTTGACAATTCTGGGTGATATTTGTTCTTATAGTCTAGTTGTACTTTTTGCTATAGTTGTGCCCGAAGGCAGGACATGTTTACCTATGCCTCCATCCTGACCAGAAGTCCCTTTTGTCTCATAGCTCCCTCTTATTCTTTCTTGTATGGTTTCTGTGGTGTTTAACTGGCTATGGCAGTTACTGTCTAAAAATTTTCTGTCTGAACTAAGCTGCCCTTTTCGTGGTCATTTGGCTAGAGAGAGCAGGCTTTGTTGGGACTTTTTTGTTTGCTCCAGTTGGTGTTTCCAAATCTCCAGCTTTTTCTGTTCCAAGTCTCTTCCCAGGACATTTTGATTCCTGGCTGAGCTGGAAGGGCTGTGCCCACATTGCACAAGAGTGCTGTAGCAGCACTGTGAGGGCGTGGAGGGCAGCCCGCATGGGTGCCCTGTGCCCCAGGGGTCTCCTGAACATGGAGAGAGACAGGAATTATGGCTTGCAGCCAGGAATGCACATGGATAATTGAAAAAATTAAAAAGAGTAATTTGTACCTTCTTTGGGTGTATTTTTGGTGTGTAAAGGAGTGATTTTTTTCTGTCATGTGTCTAACCTTCATTTTGTTGTTGTTGTTGTGAAGAGTTCACAGACATAGGAAAAATATAACATTAGGAAAAAAGAAAAAGCTAAACTAAATTCTACCACCAGAGAGAAGGATTGTTAGCTTTTTGTGTCCTCACATCCTTTTATTTTGAGTATGTTTATACACCTGTATAAATGTATATGCACCTATTTTTAAAATCAAGTGAAATAATATTACATGAAGTTCTTTTAGTTTTATATTTTGAAATAATTTCAAACTAAGAAAAAATTGCAAGAGTCATACAAAAAACTTTCATATCTCTTCAGTCAGATTAACCAATTGTCTGCATGTAGCCCCATTTTTATCCTTTTCTCTCTTTCTTTCTGTCTCTGTATGTACCTATGCGTATATTACATAGTACATATTGTATATTTAATATATTACCTAGATCTTATATATCATGCTATATTACATATTGCCATATTTGATTTTGTTTTACTTAATTACTTGAGAGTAAATCACAGACATAATTCCCCCTTACCCTTAAATACTTCAGTGTAATTTTCTAAGAACAGGACATTTATTTGCATAACCATGGTACAATTAACATTGATACACTATTCTAATCTAAATGTTCAAAAATTGCCAATTGTCCCAATAATGTTTTTTGCACTTTTTTCTGGTTCAGTATCTAACGCAGTATCTTGCATTGTACTTAGTATTCATGTCTCTTTAGTTTTCTTCAATTTAGAACAATTTCTTAGCCTTTGTCTTTATTGAGTTTAGCATTTTTGAGGCATACAGGCTGGGTATTTTACAAAATGTCCCCTCGGTTGAGTTTGCCTGATGCCTTCTCCTGATTAGGCTCAGACAATGTCTTATAACAGAAATTCCAGTGAAATGGTGTTGTGTCTTTTTCTGTGCGTCTTATCAAGGCACTTGACGTCAGTTTGTTCCATTACTGGTGACATTAACTTTTACCTCTTGGTAAAAATTGTGTCTTCCAGGTTCCTACACTGCAAAGTTACTGCTTTTTGCTCTGTAATTAGTGGATAATTGTGGAGTGATACTCTGAGACTATGTCGATGTCCTCTACCTCATCAAATTTTCACCCACAAGTTTTAGCATCCATTGTTGGTTCTTGCCTGAGTCAGTTGTTACTGTGATGATTTCAAAAGGTTATTTTCTCAACAATCTATTCTACATTATCAGTTGGCATTCTATTAAGGAAGTGGTTTCTTTTTATGTACATTTTTTACTTAGAAATTTTAGTGTCTATTGCCATATTGCAGCATAATTCTGACACTAACCACCTAGAATTACTGCAGACTCCACAGTTTAATGGTACAGCCCTCAACACGATTGCCTTCACTTCTGATGGCAGCCGCACTTCAGGGGTCTCTAGCTCAGCCACTGTTTTGACCATGCTGCAAATTTGGGGGTTCTCATAACCCCCTCAGGTTTGATAATGACTTAGACAACTCAGGAAAATGCTATACTTATGATGACAGTTGCATTATAAAGAATATAGGTCAGAACCAGCAAAATAAAGCAAGCATTTCCTCCTGTAAGTTCTCAGCAGCATCTGCTTGGTGCCAGGTCCTATCCTGAGTTGCGCAATGGAAGCATAAGTCAGATGTGGGGAGCAGATCCACCACTCGCCACTGATGAGAGGAAGAAAAGATCATGCAGGCAGAGGGAATGGCGTTGCAAAGACACAGAGGCAGAAATGACATGGTGCAGTCCTTCAGCATGATCAGAACATTGGCTGGAAGCAAGTGACAGCATTGTGGACAATGAGGCTAGAGTGTTGGACTGTGTGGCTGTTTGCACTTTGTCGTGTGGGCCATGGGGGAGCAGAGCCTGCAAAAGTAAGCGAGCAGAGGAGTGTCAGGATCGTAGCTATGTGACATAGATTTTCACAGTGAAGGATGGAATGCAGGGAGAGGAGGCTCAGAGACTGCTTTTCTTCTTTTTTTTTAAGGAAAAGCAAGAAGTGACAGAGGTACAAACAAAGGCAGAAGGCAAGGAGAGTAGGGGTGGACAGGGTGAGGAGAGATATTCCAAGGAAGACATCAAGGAGACCGCGCTGAGATGTCTGAACTCCCCTTTCTGGCTCCGGCTCCCACCCATTAGAAGCTGTCTCATTGGCATCAGTCTTAGAGACCAATGAGTCTCTTCCCATCTTGTCTTCTTGCTAATTTCTCCCAACAGGATAACTCAAAGAAATCCACACAAAGAGACATTGTGGCCTGACCGGTGTGGCTCAGTGGGCTGGGCATCGTCCCATAAACTGAAAGGTCGCCAGTTTGATTCCCGGTCAGAACACATGCCTGGGTTGCAGGCCAGTTCCCCAGTTTCGGGCAGGTGCTGATGTTTCCAATGCTTCTCTCCCTCTCTTTCTCCTTCCCTTCCCCTCTCTCTATAAATAAATAAATAAATGAATGAATGAATAAATAAATAAATATTTTAAAAAGAGGCATTGTAATTAAACTTCTGAAAACCAAAGACCAAGAAAAATCTTGAAACTAGGTCAGATGCAGTGTGCCTGACTTCCTGAGTTAATGATAACTCCACAAGTATGTGCAGAGCATCATACTCTTCGTTAATGTGCTATTTTTGCCGGGCTTTAGTATCAAAGTTATCCTGGTTTCATAAAAGGAATTTGGAAGTGCTCCTTTTTGCTCTGTGCCCTGAGATGTTTTAAATAGCATTGGAGTTATTGTTTCTCTAAGGATTTGGTTGAGTTCATTTGTGGGCATGGTGATTTCTTCACCCCCCCCCCTTTTCCTTTTTACGTCTTTATGCAGGTGTTCCCATGAAACCATCACCACAATCAATGTGGCAGACATTCCGGTCACTCCCCAAAGGTTCCTCACGCCCATTGGCACTCCATCCGTCTTCCACCCTGTCCGTAGATAAACCTGCTTTCTGGTATTATAAAGTAATTTGCAAGTTCCAGAATTTATGTAAATGGAATTAAACAGTATGTACTCTTTCTTTGTGGGGCTTTGTTCATTTAACATAATGATTTTGAAGTTCACCCATGTTAGGTATGTCAATAGTTTATTCATTTTTATTGCTGAGTAGAATCCCATGGTATGAATGCACCGCCCTTTGTCCATACATTCACCAGTTGAGGGACATTTGAGTTGTTTCCAGTTTGGGGATATCATAAATAAAGCTGCAGTAAACATTCATGTATGTACAAGTCTTTGTGTGAACGTGTGTTTTTCTTTTTTCTCAGATAAATACTTAAGAGTGGAAAGATTGGGCTGTATGGTGGATATTTCACTTTTTTGGGAACTGCCAAACTGTTTTCCAAAACGCTGCATTTTACATCCCCACCAGCAGAGCACGAGAGTTCCGGTTGTTCCATACCCTCGCCAGCCCCAGGGGCCCAGCCAGTCCTCCTAGGGGTTTTGAGCGGCTGCAGTTCGACAACTTGCTCCATTTCTTCTCTTTGTCTTGGGTTGCGTTGCCTAGATGACAGAGTTGGAGGCAAACCTTAGGTACTGATGTTTCACTGCAGGGAGGGGCGGGCAATACAGACTGAGGGAAAATGAGAAGTGAGGCCAGGAAGGAGAGAAAGCGAATGCAAGGTGGGGTATTGCTGAGCCGGTCACAGTTGCACAAGAAAGCACAGTTGGTCACTCAGCCATGCCACATCTTAGAGAAACTGTATGGAGCTGCAACACCTTGAAAGAGTGTATAGGAGAGGCAGGGAAAGTATCCACTGACAGTTTCCATTTCCTGTCTTTCAAATTTGCCCCGTGGAGACCTTAATTCCCTCGAACGTGTTGCATGGCCCCTTAGGACAGCTGCTGGGGAAGCCAGATCTGACGCCCGAGGGCGCAGTATGGACACCCTAGAGTACAGTGCTTCATCCGAGTCTAGAAACTAAAGCTTCTGTGTGTCCAGTAGGGTTAGACCAGGACACTGGGCAGTGTGGTTCCTGCAGTAAAGAGTGAAGGGAGACCAAAAACCAGACAGGACTCTGTGGGGGGCTGAGCCCATAGTAGTTAGGAGATGAGCTGGCAGGGGGGCGAGGGCTCCCCTGAGCAAGCAAAAGAGGCCGGGGTGGTGGCACAGTTGGTGAAATTGAGTAAATTGGAGAGGTCTATAGATTGAATGGGTGCAATCTACTGATTTGTAATTGCTTACACCCATTAGCACCTCTGCTCTTTGACATGGGCCTGAAGTACAGGCAGGGATTTATATCCCTGGGTTTCAGATGAAGAAAGTTAGACCTTCCCCAGCTGACATGCCAGGATGTCACATGGATGACAGCAGGTGGGTGATGCACTTGGGGTTTTGGATGCTGTGCCCTGCACTCTCCCCACATACTATGTGAATTCCAAATATTTTCAGATGTATGTTTTGGGGGCCATGTCTGGTTTGGGGGTATCTTCTGGAAGGTAGAACAGCATATCTCGAATCTTGTGTTTGTTCTTTTTTCAGTCACTTTGGGGAAGTGAAGCAGCAGTAGGTCCAGATAATGAGGCTGCACAGGAGAGAGGTCAAAGATCTGGGTGTCTAGTCCCCTTGTGTGACCTTGGGCTAATAATTGTTTTCCTTGGGCTTCTGTTTACTCGCTCAGCGAACATTTGGTAAAAGTGTAGGCACTGTGTGTCCAACCTGGTGCAAACTGTGGGGAATAGAAAAATGAGTACAGTGGTCTCTGACCACGTGAAATTTCTAATCCTGACTCACATTACATGGAAAATCATTCACATATGCCTCATAGGGCTGTTGGAAGAATTAAATGAACTAATACTTGTAAAGCACTCTGAATAGTGCCTGCATATCATTGATGTTCAATAAATATGGTGATGAAGACAACTGGCCTCATGGGAAACATACGTTAGTAAGTCTTTTACATGACTCAGTGAGGAGTGGGGAGTGGGAAATGCATCCTCTGAATTAAGAACACGTGATAACTGTGGAGTGATAAACTCTGGTGCTTAAATCTCAAGTCTATTAATTATTAGCTTCCTGAGCAAGATATTTATCTTCTCTGTGCCTTAGCCTCCTCATTTGTAAAATGGGACTTTAATTTTTTTCGGGATGAAATGAGTTAATGCCTGTGAGATGGAGTGTTTGCATAAATGACCCTAATTTTTCACCCTCTTCTGTATCCATGCCTCCTGTTTAGTGGTGGAGTTTCTTTCTTCTCTCCCCTGAAAAGGGGATGGTCTTGTAACCTGATTTGGCCAACTGACTATACCTTTTTACTTTAACTGAGTATACTTTTTCCCTTTGGGACCTCAACATCACCATATGAAGAAACCCAAGCTAACCCGAAGGGTGAGGAAAGACATAGGATCAGTCGTCTCTATTGATTCAGCAAACAGTCAATCAATCCCCGGAAGCAGAGCCAGCTTGCTGACCTTTGGTTAACCACAGACACATTGGAAAGACCAGTCAATGCCAGAACTTCCCAACTGGGCCCAGCCTACATTACCAACCCACAGAATTGTTAGCTAGCTAAAGATGCCATCAAAAAAACTGTTAGAACTAATAAATTAATTCAGTAAAGTTGCAGGATACAAAATCAATACACAAAAATCTGTTGCACTGCTATACACTATCAGAAAAGAAATTAAGAAAATAATCCCATTTACAATTGAGTCAAAAAGAATAATATACCTAGGAATAAATTTTTTTAGTCCTCACCCAAGAATATGTCTATTGATACATAGATAGATTGAGAGAGAGAGAAAGAGAAACATTGATGTGAGAGAGAAACATCAGTCCGTTGCCTCCCATACATGTCATGACCAAGGATTGAACCCACAGTCTAGGTGTGTGCCCTGACAGGGAATTGAACCTGTAACATTTTAGTTATGGGATGATGCTCCAACCAACTGAGCCACCTGGCCAGGACCCTCGGAATAAACTTAACCAAGGAGGTAAAAGGCCCGTATAATGAAATCTACATTAATGACAGCCCTGACCAGCGTGGCTCAGTTGGTTAGGCATTGTCCCACAAAGCGGAAGGTTGCTGGTTTGATTCCCAGTCAGGGTACATGCCTGGGTTCTCCCCAGCTGGGGTGCATATGAGAAGGCAACACAACTGATTGATGTTTGTCTCACACATTGATGTTTCTCTCCTTCTCTTTCTCCCTCCCTTTTCCTCCCTCTACAAATAAATAAACAAAAGCTCTTTTAAAAAGACATTAATGACAGAAATTAAAGATACAAATAAATGAAAAGATATTCCATACTTATAGATTAGAAGAATTAGTAATGTTAAAATGTTCACACTACCCAAAGCAATCTACAGATTCAATGTAATCCCTATCAAGATTCTAATAGCATTTTTCACAGAAATAGAACAACATGTATAGAACCATGAAAGACCCTGAACAGCCAAAGCAATCTTGAGAAAGAATAACAAAGCTGAACACATCCTATAACTTCAAACTATATTATAGAGGTAAAGTAATTAAAACAGTATGACATTGGCATCAAAACAGACACATGACTCAGTGGAACAGAACAGAGTTCAGAAAGAAACCCAGGCATATATGGTTAATTAATTTACAACAAAGGAGTCAAGAATATACAATGGGGAAACAACAGCCTCTTCAACCAATGCTGTTGGGGAAATTGGAAAGCCACATGCAAAAGAATGAAACTGACAGTATGGATGGACCTGGAGAACATTATGCTAAGTGAAATAAGGCAGTCAGAGAAAGACAAATACCATATGATTTCACTCATATGTGAAATCTAATGAGCAAACTGAAGCAACAAGGAAAATAGAGACAGACTTATAGAGAGCAGGATGACAGCTAAGGGTTGGGGGGAGGTTAGGGAATGGAGGGGTTGAGTGAAAAAGAAAAAAGACTCATGGACTCAAACAGTGTGCTCATTGCTCTGGGGAGGAGGGAAAAAAGAACCAGAAGAATGAAACTGGACCATGGTCTTACAACATACACACAATTAAGTCAAAATGAATTAAAGACCTGAACATAAGACCTGAAACTACAAAACTCTAAAAGAAAACAGGCAGCAAGCTCTTTGATGTACATCTTGGCAATGATTTTTTTTCATCTGACGCTGAAAGCAAAAGCAACAAAACCAAAAGTAAACCCGTGGGACTACATCAAACTAAAAATTTCCTGCTCAGAAAAAGAAACCATCAACAAAATGAAAAGGCAACCTACAGAATGGAAGAAAATATTTGCAAATCATATATCTGATAAGGGGCTAATATCCAAAATATATCAAAAACTCATAGCAACTCATTAGCATAAAAATCTAATAAAAAATGGGCTGAAGATCTGAATACACATTTTTCCAAAGAAGATGTACAGATACTGATGGCCAGCAGGTACATGAAAAGATGTTCTACAACATTAATCATCAGGGAAATGTAAATCAAAACCACAATGAGACATCAGCTCACACCTGGTAGGGAGCAGGTTGGTGGATGCCGAAGGCAGGTGGTGGTTGGTGGGTAAAAAAGGGGGAAAAATGGTTGAGGTGTTAAAGTCACTAGTTTTAGGCAGTTTTATTACACAGCAACAGCTAACCAATACACAATGCAGAATGCTTAGCACAGTGACTACAACTTAATCAATGGAAGCCCTGATGATGATGATGGCCTTAACAGTGTCTATGTTCAGGCCACTGTAGAGAACATAAGAAATGGCAGTTTTGTGACCTCTGCCCTACAGGAGCTTGTGACAAGACGTTATTCACAAGAGAAGAAAGGCAACTAACAATTACTTCCAAAGAACTCCTGGTCACTTATCTATTCTTCAAAATCCTGGCTAATCAGGAAGACCTTAAACCTCTGCTAAGAAGATTTGATTTCCTGTCGCTGTGAAGGGCCGCTGGCAGGGTCTAAGCTGGGAGTGGTGGGATAAGAGCTATTTTAGAAGTATCCTGCAGTGAGCAGAAAGGATCAGAGAGAGGTGGCCTGAGGGAGAGAGACGGACAGTGTCCGCCTCCTCCTCACGTCTCTTCGAACAACTCCAGACTCCATAGCTTCCCACGTCTCTTCGAACAACTCCAGACTCCTCAGACTCTGCAGGGCCTGGTGTGACTTCCCCTTCACTCTGTTGAGTCACTCCCCCCTTTCCTTACTCCATTCCACCCACATTGGCTTCTTTTTGTTGCTTAGAGGTACCCTGACTTGTCTTCCCTTGGTGGCTTTGCAGACCGTTGGTTTGCCTTCCCTCCTTTCCTGTGTCACTTGTGCTCATTCTTCAGATCTCTAACTCAAATGCCACTAAATCCTTAAACTAAGTCAGATCACCCTGACATACCCACCTGAAAACCCTGTGCTTTTATGGCATTCAGCATGATTTAGACTTACATATGTACTACATGAGTTACGATTGGATGGGCATCTCTCTTTCCCACCAAACTGTAAGCCCTGCCAGTCCGTCTTGTTCATTGCTATGCCCCAGAGCTTGGCCCAATGGCTGGTGTGCACTGGGCATGAACAGAATAGTTGTAAAATGAATGAATGCCCTTGAGTGAAAACCCTCTGGGGCAGACTATCCATGCTTAATCTGGAATCTCTCCGTCCTGGGTAGACGAATTGGTCTTACCCTAGAAGTGTCGCCCAGGACTCTGGCACCAGTTTTATGGCTGGAGGACACATTTAATCTGGCCAATAAATAATCCATCCCAAGAGCCCCAGTGGCTGTACAGAAGGTCCTTAAGGAGAGACCAGCACTGATGCGGAACATGCAGTTCTCCAACCTCAAGGACACTGAATTCTCCTGGAGGGTTTTAATCATCTATTTGAACAAGGAATGCTTTTCCCAAGCCTTGCTTCATAAACGAGTCTGTGATCAGAGGCAAACAAACAGCCCCTGTGTGGACATCTGACATCTGGAAGGTTTCATCTGGGCAGCAGCAGGAAGACTTCACGGATAAACACACAGAACTGAAAGCAACAAAAACCTTTGCAGCCTTATCCTACTGCCCCCACATAGGAGAGTCACTGACATCTCCCCCCTTTATTTTCCAGAATCCCCTCCACTTAGAGCTCCTGGCTCATATATCGCTATCTGTGGGATTATGTGTCTATCTTTCTGTCTCCCACTAGATTGTAAGTTCCATGTGGGCGAAGACAGGTCTTGCTTACCCATTGTTTCCCCACCTATAGCTCAGTGCTTAGCATGCACCTGGTTCCATGAATGTTTGCTGACTGGATAAGCAAAGGAAGGGGGAGGGAGAGGGAGGGAGAGAGAGAGAGAAAGAGAGAGAGAGAGAGAAGGAAAGGAACATAAAGAGGTTACTGCATGTAGCCCCACCTAAGGAGTCATTTTGTTCTTTGCTGGATTTTTGGCACTCACTTCTATATCCCTGTAAGGACCACCCAGACTGTGCACTTGTCCTTGAATCTCCTTGATCTTCAGCTGTGCTTGCTTCCAATTGTGCTGACTTCCTTGTGAAACCCTAAAAGTGTCCCCAAAGCTGTGTGGTTATCCCTTCTTTGTGAGGCAGCCTCACACCAAGGACTGGGGGCATCTGGAGAGCAGGAGCCTGCTGTCATCCGGCTCATCCTCCAATCGTCCACACCTGTCCCCAGCAGATGAGTTGATTCATTAGCTCATTTTTTTCTACCAGGAAGTATTCAAGGACATTTCAAGGTACTCACACACTTCAGTTGTGTTTGGGACAATGGCCCTGCCTCTGGGCCTCTCATTATCCTGTTTGTGGGGCTAGTGAGAAACCATTGGGGGCACTGTCAGCCCCTGCCAGGGAGCTGCGTTGTTACATAGGACAGAGGGGGAGAGGAAGTCAGGAAGCCCAGGTCAGGAAGCAATGGAGGGTACCCTGTGTGCTGTCTAAAGCCTGTGGGTTCTAATTGATCGATCACCCAGCGAGCCCTGAGGCATTTGGAAAAGGAAGCTCACTTAGACAAGAGGTACAGGGCTACGACTGTGAATAAAGCAAAGGTATGGGAGGGCCTCTTGGGGCTGTGCCAATGAGACCTGTGGGCGAGCATGGTCTTTGTCTGTTGCACAATTTCCCAGTGATCATTGAACTTAAGCCCAGTGACCAAAACCAAGATCCTCCTTCCTCTGCCTTCCTTCCAAGTAGCCTGAAGGCCCAGGATCTCAGCTGAGTGGATTAACTACTAAATCATCACATAAGAAGCCCAATTTAAGACTTAAGGGATGACACCAAGTCTGGATTGTGCTAGAAGTTCTCTCATCCATTGCCAAGACAGTTTCTTTTGAGGACTGCCCTGACCACATGTCAGCCATGCCTCTGTGTGGTTGTCCAGTATGGCTGGGCCCCTGGCCCCTTCTAGGGACATTTGCCTGGCAGCTCAGGCCTGAGATCCAGGACTTTTTCATCTTTTTGTTCCCAGACAGTCTCATCTGGAGCCCTAGACCTTTAGGAATGTGTTTTGCCTGGGTGCTGGGGATGAAACTAATGAGGTCTGAGTCCTCTTCCGTCCCCTCTGGCTGGAATGTAGCACTGAGGGGGGGGGGGGATCTTGAGAATGGTTCTTGTTTGCATCCTTGGCGGCCCTCCAGAAAGGAGGCCAGGACCCGGTGTCAGTTCTAACAGGAACTGCACAGGGGCTCCAGTGACAGGGAGGTGGGCCGTTGAAGGACTGGAGGAGGAGGCAGAGCTGAGTTTCAGTCCTCTCATCCCCACCTTTGCTTCATGTCATCGCATTAACCGTCTGTCTTGGGTGTAGTTACAATTTGATTTTTGAGCAGGTTCTGGTCCCACCGCGCACTCACTGTGTGACCTGGCACCACCTGCTTGCCCTCCTTGTGCCTCAGATTCCTCGCCTGGCTGTGCCTTTTCCAACTTCGTGATTCAAATCTTCTCTGAGCTTCAAACCTGCCAGTCGCTTGAAAGGCATCACAATTTTCCTCGCTTTTCAAGAACAAAGGACAAGAACTAATACGCAACCTCCCCTTCCCAACAACATGGACCATGGTTTGTCTGTAGGTAGAACCAGCATGACAGTCCTTCCCAGGCTGCAGAGAGGAATAAATGCAGTAACAGCTCAAAAGGGATTTGCAGACTAAAATGGGCAATGCAGAGATGTCTACACCAACATCCGTCCCAATCCTCTCCCAGGCACCACGGGCCATGTTGTGTCATCGTTTGCCTGCTTCCCCACAACACTGTGCTCTTCAGCTGTGTCCTCCCTCAGCAGCGCCGGCTGTAATGACCAGTGCTTATATTTAGAGAGAGTTGGGTGCACCTGGCCTTATGCTAACTAGGGTGTGTGCGTTAAGATGCAAAGACTGAAGCACAGAGTTTACCACCAGCTCTGCCCATGGTTCTTATCTCAGCTCTCAGCTGTGCCCTGTAGCTGGTATGTGTATGTGCATGTGTGTGTTGGGTTGTGTATGTTGTGCATATGTGTGTTTGGTGGTGGGAGTGTATTGGTGTGTGTGTTTGTGTTTGAGTGTGTGTTGTGATTTGTGTGTTTGGTGTGTATGAGCTGATATGTCTGTGTGTATTTGGGTATGTTGGTGTGTGTGTATTGGTGTGCTTGGCATGTGGGTATATGTTAGTGTGTCTGTGTATATATGTTTATGTGGCATTAGAGCATGTTGGTGTATGTGTGTTGGCCTGTGTTTGGTGTGTGGGTATCTGCTGGTATGTCTGTGTGTGTATGTATATTGGGGTGTATGTGTATTGGTATGCTTGGTGTGTTGTGTGTGTTGGTGTTTCTGTCTGGTGTGTGTGTTGATTTATGTGTCTGTTTGTGTCTATGTGTGGAGTCAATGAGCTACTGTGTGTAAAGCCTTGGGACTGGAACATAGTAAGTTCTCCATAAATGTGGATGTCGTATTTTTTTTACCTTATTTTCATTATCAAGATGTAAAATTCAGTAAAGTACACAGTTGATCATTGTAGAGCTCGATCAATTTGCATGAGTACACATACACATAACCACCACCCAGTTCATGATATAGGGCTGACTCCCCAGCAGTTTCCCTCTAGCTTCAACTTCTCCACTCTTCTGACTTCTTTTTAAAAATATTTTCTTTATTTATTTTTAGACAGAGGGGAAGGGAGGGAGAAAGAGAGGGAGAGAAACATCAATGTGTGGTTGCCTCTCACGTGCCCCCTATTGGGGACCTGGCCCACAACCCATGCATGTGCCCTGACTGGGAATCGAACGGACAATCCTTTGGTTTGCAGGCTGGTGCTCAATCCACTGAACCACACCAGCCAGGGCTCTTCTGACTTCTATCACCATAGATTGGTCATGCCTGATTTCAGACTTCACATAAGTGGAACCATACAGTACATACTATTCTGTGTCTGGCTTCTTTAGTTCAACATATTGCCTGTGAGATTAATCTATGTTGTGTTTAGCAGCAATTTTTAAAAAGATATTATTTGTTTATTTTTAGACAGAGGGGAAGGGAGGGGAAAGAGAGGGAGAGAAACATCAATGTGTGGTTGCCTCAGATGCGCCCCACACCTGGGAACCTGGCCCACAACCCAGGCACGTGCCCTGACTGGGAATCGAACTGGCAACCCTTTGGTTCACAGGGCAGCGCTCAATCCACTGAGCCACACCAGCCAGGGCTTCTTTCATTATTTTTTCACATAAGTTTTCAATTTCTTGCTCTTTCCCTTCTTCCTGTATCCCTACGATTTGGATATTGATACGTTTGGGGATGTCCCAGAGGCTTTTTATACTGTTCTTGTTTTTTTTTTTAATAAATTTTGTTTTTTTTAAGATTTTATTTATTTATTTTTAGAGAGAGGGGAAGGGAGGGAGAAAGAGAGGGAGAGAAACAGCAATGTATGGTTGCCTCTCACATGGCCCTCACTAGGGATCTGGCCTGCAACCCAGGCATGAGCCCTGACTGGGAATCGAACTGGGACTCTTTGGTTCCCAGCCTGCGCTCAATCCACTGAGCTACACCAGCCAGGGCTTGTTCTTATTTTTTTGAATCCTTGTTTCTTCTTGCTGTTCTGGTTGAATGCTTATTTCTTCCTTTTGTTCCAAACTGTTGATTTGAATCCCGGTTTCCTCCCCTTCACTGTTGGGTCCCTGTAGATTTTTCTTTATTTCATTTAGCGTAGCCTTCATTTCTTCCTTTATGTTGTTGCTGTACTCAATGAGTTCTTTGAGCATCCTGATCACCAGCGTTTTGAACTCTACATCTGGTAGGTTGCTTATGTCTGTTTCATTGAATTCTTTTCATGGGTTTTGTTCTATTCTTTCATTTGGACCATATTTCTTTGTCACTTCAATTTGGCAGCCTCCCCACGTTTGTTTCTGTGTATTAGGTAGAGCTGCTTTGACTCCCTGTCTTAGTAGCTTGGCCTATTGTAGAAAAGGCACCTGTAAATTGTGTGGAGTGGACCCTTAGGTAATCACCATGGTGGGGCAACCCAATTCACTGCTTTGTGTCTGTGTGTTGGGGGGGTGGGGATGCGGTGCTTGGAGAGGTGACAGTGCCACTGCCTGACTTCTGGAGGTTTGCCTGGCACTTGCACCATTTCCAGCCACTTCACCAACTCCCCATATGTGACTGGCATCCTACTAGCTGTTGCCCTGGCGCAGAATCCCATAGTGAGTGGGTTTGCATACATTCTAAGACCATGTGGGCCCTTTAAGCAGAGTGTCCTGAAAATCCAGCAGTTTCTTCCTCTGCCCCAGCCCCCACTGGTTTTCACAGCCAGAAGTTATGGGGATTTGTCTTCCCAGCAAGGGAACCCTAGACTGTGTGGTGTGGCCTGGGGCTAGGATCGCTCATTCCCAACGTATCCATCCCAGTTTTTATCCCCCACATGTGAATGTGGGATCATCACCCATTCCTGTTCCACCACCGCCACCACCTCTCTGTGCCACTCTGCATCTCCTCGACTCTCTGCAACCCATCTCTGCTTCTCCACCCTCCTACCTGTGTGGATGAATGTGACTTCTCTAAATCTTTGTTGTCGGACTTCCATACAGTTTGATTTTCTGATAGTTCTGGGTGTTATATGTTTTGAGGTTTAATTGTAATTCTCTCTGTGGCTGCACAAGGAGGCAAAGCGTGTCTACTTACATCCCCAACTTGACCAGAAGTTGATATCCTCTTTTGTGCAAATGCCTGTGCAAGTCTTTTGCCCATCTTTAAAATTGGGATGTTTATCTTTTTCCAATTTATTTTTAAAAGTTCTTTATATATTCTGGATATAAGTTCTTTTTCATAGATGTATTGCAAAATTTTCTCTCAACCTGTTTCATTTAGGTAATTTTTGCTTACCCCAGGGTTCTTTTCTAGAAGATTTATCTTTTTACTTTAGTCTATGCTCCATCTCAAATTAATGTTTGTGTGTGGTATGAAGTAGGTTCACTTTTTTCCCCATACAGATATCCTATTGAGCTAATACCATTTACTAAAAAGACCACCTTTCCCCACTCAATTGTACTGCATCATTATTGTAAATCAGGTGATCGAGTATGTGTTGGTCTCCTTCTGGACTCCGTATTCTGGCTTATTTGACCACTACTATGCTATACTACACTGTCTTACTGCAGATTTAGTTTTTAAAAAACTCCTGGTACCTGATATTGTAAATTCTCCAGCTTTGTTCTTTTAAAAAAACTATCTTGCCTACAGGGTTGGGGAAAAGTAGATTTACAGTTGTTCATTTGGAAAATAAAACAATAATTAATAAATAATACAAGAATAAACTGTGTTTCATGTACTCAAAACTGTAAACCTATTTTTGACCCACCCTATATTTTAGGTCCTTTGAATGTTCATATAAATTTTAAAACCAGTATGCCAATTTCCTCAAAAGTACCTGCTGGGATATTGATAGGGTCTGCATTAAATATGCAAAATGATTTGGGGAGATTCACATCTCAATATCATCAAGTTGGAAAGTCATCCAATGAACATACATTAGTTCTCAATTTGTTTAGGTCTTCTTTAATTTTTTGCAGTGTTTTGTAGTTTTTAGCATATAGATCTTGCATCTCTTTCATTAGATTTATTCATAAGTACGTGATGATTTTTGGTAAAATTTAGCTGAAATTTACAATTTTCAGAGCAATCCAGTGGGAAGATATTAACCTTTGTAAACATTTATGCACCCAACATAGGAACACTCAAATGTATAAAGCAAATCTTGATGGACATAAAGGGAAAGATCCATAGCAATACAGTCTTATAGGGGAATTTAACATCCCATTTTCATCAGCGGGATAGATCTTCCAGACAGAAAATCAATAAGGAAAGAGAGGCCTTAGACAACACACTAGATCAAATGGAGTTAATTGGTATCTTCAGAGCATTTCATCCCGAAGCAGCAGAATATACATTCTTTCCAAGTGCACATGGAACGTTTTCTAGAGTAGACCACATGTTAGAAACACAAAACAAGTCTCAATAAATTTAAGAAGACTGAAATCACATCAAGCTTCTTCTCTGACCATAATGGTATGAAACTAGAAATCAACAACAAGAAAATAACTGAAAAACATGTGAAGACATGAAGGTTAAACAACATGTTACAAAAGAATGAACGTGTTCACAATGAGGTCAAGGAAGAAATCTAATGAAAATGAGAACACAACAACCCAAATTCTATGGGGCAAAGCAAAAGCAGCCCTAAAAGGGAAATTCATAATATTAGAGGCCTACCTCAAAAGACAAGAAAAATCTCAAATAAATAATCTAACTTTATACTTAAAGGTACTAGAAAAAGAACAACAAAGCCCAAAGTGAGGAAGAGAAATAATAAAAATCAGAGCAGAAATAAACAAAATCAAGTCTAATAAAACAATATAAATGATCAATGAAACCAAGAGTTGGTTTTTTGAAAAGATATACAAGGTTGACAAACCTTTAACCAGACTCATTGAGAGAAAAAGAGAGAGGACCCAAATAAATAAAATCAGAAATTAAAGAGAATTAATAACTGACGCCACAGAAATACAAAGGATTGTAAGAAAATTTTACAAACAACTGTATGCCAACAAATTGGACAATCTGGATGAAACGGATAATTTCCTGGAACCATACAATCTTCCCAAATTGAATCAGAAAGAATCAGGAAATCTGAATAGACTGATTTCAACTAATGAAATTGAAACAGTAATAAAAAAAATCCGAACAAACAAAAAGGGTCTATGACTTCACAGGTGAATTTTACCAAACATTAAAAAAAAATAACACTTTTCCTTCTCAAACTATCCCAAAAACTTCAAGAGGGAAGAAGACTCTGAAGCTCATTTTATAAGGCCAGCATTATCCTAATTCCCATACCAGATAAAGACACCACAAAGAAGAAAATTATGGGCCAAAATTCCCAATGAACACAGATACTAAAATCATCAACGAGCTATTATCAAACCAGATCCAGCAATACATTAACAAGATCACACACCACAATCAACTGGGATTTATTTTGGGGATGTAAGATTGGTATAATATCCACAAATCAATAAATGTGATACATCACATAAACAAATGAAAGACAAAAAGTACATGATCATATCAACAGATGCAGAAAAAGCATTTGATAAAATCCAGCATGAGTCTATGATAAAAACTCTCAGCAAAGTGGGGATAGAAGGAACATACCTCAGTGCAATAAGGCCATATATGACAAACCCACAGTCAGCACCATACCCAATGAACAAAAACTATAACTGTTTCTCTTAAGAAGAGAAACAAGACAGGGGTGTCCACTTTCACTACTCTTATTCAACATAGTACTGGAAGTCCTAGCCACAGCAATCAGACAAGAAGAAGACAAAAAAGGCATCCAAATTGGCAATGAAGAGGTAAAACTGTCATTATTAGCAGAGGGCATGATACTTATGTAGAGAACCCTAAAGACTCCACCCAACAACTACTAGAACTGATAAATGAATTCACTAAAGTAGTAAATAAATATCCAGAAATCAGCTGCATTTTTATACACCAATAATGAACTATCAGAAAAGGAAACTAATAAAACAATCTCATATAAAATTGCATAAAAAATACCAAGGAATAAATTTAACCAAGGATGTAAAAGACCTATACTCGAAAAATTATAAGACACTGAAGAAAGAAACTGATAAAGATAAAAAGAAGTGGAAGCATATATTGTGTTTATCATTAAAATGTCTGTAGTACCCAAAGCATTCTATAGATTAAATTCTTATCAAGATACTAATGGAGTATTCTACAGAACTAGAACAAATTTTCCAAAAATTTATATGGAACTACAAAAGACCCTGAATAACAATAGCAATCTTGAGGAAGAACAAAGTTGGAGGAATCAGGCTACCTGATATCAAACTTATACTACAAGGCCATAGTAATCAAAATAGCATGGTACTGGCATAAAAACAGACATATCGGTCAATGGAACAGAATAGAGAGCCCAGAAATAAACCTATGCTTCTAGGGTCATTTAATATTTGACAAATGAAGCAAGAACACACAATAAGGTAAAGACAGTCTATTCAATAAATAGTGTTGGGAAAATTGGACAGTTACATGTAAAAAAAATGAAACTAGACCACCTTCTTACACCATACATAAGAATGAACTCAAAATGGATTAAAGACTTAAATGTAAGACTCGAAACTCCTAGAAGAAAATATAGGCAGTAAAATCTTGACCATTTCTCATATTAATATTTTTTTTCTGATATGTCTCCTCAGACAAGGGAAACAAAAGAAAAAATAATCAAACAGGAAATTAAAAAGTTTTTTCACAGCAAAGGAAACCATCAACAAAATGAAAAGACAACCCACTGAATGGAAGAACATATTTGTTAATGATACATCTGAGAAGGGGGTAATATCTAAAATTCATAAAGAACTTACCCAACTCAACACCAAAAAAGCAAACAATCCAATTTAAAAATGGGCAAAGGACCTGAATAGACACTTCTCCAAAGAGGGCATGCAGATGGCCAATAGACAAATGAAAAGATACTCAGTGTCACTAATCATCAGAGAAATGCAAATTAAAACCACAATGAGATATTGCCTCACATCTGTCAAATGGCTATCATCAATAAATTAACAAAAAAATTGTTGGCAAGGATGCAGAGAAAAGGGCACCCTTGTGTACATTTGGTGGGAATGCAGATTGATACGGCCACTGTGGAAAGCAGTATGGAGTTACCTCAAAAAATTAAAAATGGAACTGCCTTATAACCAAGTGATTCCACTTCTGGGAATACATCGGAAGAAATCAGAAACACTAATTCAAAAGAATATCTGCACCCCTATATTCATTGCAGTGTAATTTACAATAGTCAAGATTTGGAAGCATCCCAGGTGCCCATCAGTAGGTGAGTGTATAAAAAAAGCTGTGGTACATTTACACAATGGAATACTACTCACCTTTAAAAAAGAAAGAAATCTTACCTTTTGCAACAGCATGGATGGACCTGGAAAGTATTGTGCTAAGTGAAACAAGCCAGTCAGAGAAAGACAAATATCATATGATCTCACTTACATGTGGAATCTAATGAACAAAGTAAACTAAAACAAAATAAAAACAGAATCATAGATACAGAGAACAGACTGACAACTTTCAGAAGGTAGTGGTGTTGCGGGGCTGGGTGAAAAAGGTGAGGGGATTAAGCAAAAAAAACACCCCAAACTCATAGACAGAAAACAGTATGGTGATTACCAGAGGGAAAGGGGGTGGGGAGAGGTAGAAAGGGTAAAGGGGTATAAATGGTAATAGAAGGAGACTTGGCTTTGGGACATAAACACACAATACAGTATACAAATGATGTATTATAGAACTGAACACTTGAAGCCTATATAATTTTATTAACCAATGTTACCCCAATAAATTCAATAAAAATTTTTAAAAAGATTTTATTTATTTTTAGAGACAGGGAAAGGGAAGGAGAAAAAGAAGGAGAAAAATATCAATGTGTGGTTGCCTCTCATGGGGCCCCTCCTGGGGACCTGGTCTGCAACCCAGGCATGTGCCCTGACTGGGAATTGAACCAGTGACCCTTTGGTTTGCAGTTCAGTGCTCAAGCCGCTGAGCCACATCAGCAGGGCTCAATAAATATTTTTTATAAAATAAAGTAAAACTTTTATTTTCTAATTGTTGATAGTATGTAGAAATTTAATTGATTTTTAAAATATGTTTTATTGATTATGCTATTACAGTTGTCCCATTTTCCCCCCTTTATTCCCCTCTGCTCTGTGCACCCCTCCCACCTGCATTCCCCCACCTTTAGTTCATGTCCATGGGTCATATATGTAAGTTCTTTGGCTTCTACATTTCCTATACTATTCTTAACTTCCCCCTGTGTATCTTCTACCTACCATTTATGCTATTTATTCTCTGTACCTTTCCCCACTCTCTCCCCACCCACTCCCCTGCTGATAACCCTCCATGTGATCTCCATTTCTGTGATTCTGTTTATGTTCTAGTTGTTTGCTTAGTTTGTTTTTGTTTTAGGTTCAGTTGTTAAACTGTGAGTTTGTTGTCATTTTACTGTTCATATTATCTTCTTTTTCTTAGATAAGTCCCTTTAACATTTCATATAATAAGGACTTGGTGATGATGAACTCCTTGAACTTGACCTTATCTGGGAAGCACTTTATCTGCCCTTCCATTCTAAATGATAGCTTTGCTAGATAGAGTAATCTTGGATGTAGGTCCTTGCCTTTCATGACTTGGAATACTTCTTTCCAGCCCCTTCTTGCCTGCAGGGTTTCTTTTGAGAAATCAGCTGACAGTCTTATGGGAACTCCTCTGTAGGTAACTGTCTCCTTTTCTCTTGCTGCTTTTAAGATTCTCTCCTTATCTTTAATCTTGGCTAATGTAATTATGATGTGCCTTGGTGTGTTCCTCCTTGGGTCCAACTTCTTTAGAGGGACTCTCTGAGCTTCCTAGACTCCTGGAAGTCTATTTTCTTTGCTGGATCAGGGAAGTTCTCCTTCATTATTTTTTCAAATAAGTTTTTAATTTCTTGCTCTTTCTTTTCTCCTTCTGGTATCCCTATGATTGGGATGTTGGAATGTTTAAAGTTGTTCTGGAGGTTTCTAAGCCTCTCCTCATTTTTTTGAATTCTTGTTTCTTCATTCTGTTCTGGTTGAATGTTTCGTTCTTCTTTCTGGTCCACACCATTGATCTGAGTCCTGGTTTCCTTCCCGTCACTGTTGGTTCCCTGTACATTTTCCTTTATTTCACTTAGCATAGCCTTCATTTTTTCATCTAATTTGTGGCCATACTCAACCATTTCTGTGAGCATCCTGATTACCAGTGTTTTGAACCGTGCATCTGATAGGTTGGCTACCTCTTCGTCACTTAGTTGTATTTTTTCTGGAGCTTTGGTCTGTTCTTTCATTTGGGCCATTTTTTTTGTCTTGGCATGCCTGTTACGTATTAGGGGTGGAGCCTTAGGTATTCACCAGGGCAGGGCAACCCACGTGGCTGCATTATGGAGCTATATGTGGGGGAAGGGTCCGAGAGGGAACAATGCTGCTTGCTCTGCTTTCTGCCAGTTTTCAGTCACTTCTCTGCTACCCACAATCAAATTGGGCCCTTCTGGTGCTGATTCCTGAGTGGGTGGGTTTGTGTACATTCCAGGACCCTGTTGGTATCTCCAATGAACTCTCCTGTGAGGCTGGGAGTTTCTCCTGCTGCTGCCTCAACCCCCACAGATGTTTTCAGTCAGAGGTTCGAGGCTTTATTTCCCTGTGCCTGAACTCTGCGTTGCGTGGTCTGTCTCGCTCCCCAGTTGTTCCTCCTGGTTTATCTGCATGTGAATGTGGGACTGCCCAGTCTGCAATGTGCCACAGTGTCCACCAGCCACAGCCTTGCCCACCAGGCGTAGCCTTGCTGTGAGTTCTCTCTGCCCAGCTGCCTGTCTCTGCCCCTCCTACGGGTCTGGATGAATGTTTCTTCTTTAACTCCTTCATTGTCAGACTTCCATACAGTTTGATTTTCTGTCAGTTCTGGTTGTTTTTTGTTTTTAAACTGGTTGTTGTCCTTCTTTTGGTTGTATGAGAAGGCACAGTGTGTCTACCTACCCCTCCATCTTGGCTGGAAGTCCTCAATTGATTTTTGAATGTTGATTATATCTAGCAAACTTGCTAAATTTATTTATTCATTCTAACAGTTTGCAGAATATTTTGGGCTTTTTCCATGTACAATATTATCACCTGAAATAATGACAGTTTGTATGTTTTCTTTCCAATCTTTATTTTTTTAATTTTTATTTCTTGCCTTATTGAAATAACCAGGCCCAATGCTGAATAGAAAATGATAGTGGTAGACATACCTTTCTTATTCCTATCCTTAGGAGAAAAGCAGTTAATATTCCATCAGTAATGATGATGTTAGCTGTGTGTGTGGCAGATACCCTTTATCAGATTAAGGAAGTTCTCTTTGATATTCCTTTTTTTCTGAGAGTTTTTTTTATCATGAATGAGTATTGAATTTTAACAAATATTTTTCTGTACATGTTGATTTTAGCTCACAGCTACAGAAGTAGCTCTAAAATGCTGGGAATGGTTTGTGACTGGTCTCAGGTCGGAGGTTTCAGAGGAAGTTGTGCCCTGGTCAGGGCCCGATGACATGGCTGCAGGAGGACAGGAATGCTAAGTCCCCCTGAGGAGACAAGGCAGTGACACTTTTGTGATCATCCATCATAGGAGTCCTTGTCTGCTCAGTCTCTGCAAGGTCTTAGAGTCTATGTTTTGAATGGAAACCAGTCCCTCTTACATATAATCCTGTACCAGGCATGTGGGATCCTGGTGGGACACAGGACACAGGTACTGACTCTCCTATCTAATATAGCCCTCAGGAGTCCCCATGTGTCATGTCATCATGCAGCTCTTAGAAGGAACCAGATTTGACTAGAGCCAGCAGGGATGTGTCTCTCTCCTCCACTGCCACGACATCGCCCTGCCAGGCACCAAGGGCCCTTAGGAGTAGTTGGACCACGAAGAAACAGGGAAAGGACAGTGGAAAATACATCAAATGATTCCCGCCCTCATCCATTTCATCCCCTGCCCAGTTGTCTTGCGGATTCTTGGCCTTCCCACTGCGGTCTGGGAAGACTTAGCAACTTTTCTTCCAGACCCCCAGGAAGCCAAGAACAGGAGCTGCCTCAGGCCATTTTTGTCCCTAAGTCTCTTTTCAGAGAATTTCTGGGTAGATGAGAGAGATTGTGGCTTGTGGGCAGTCAGGGAAGAGGGCCTATCGTTTCAGATTTCTGACTTGGCTCAAAAATTCAAATTCTCCAATTCCCACACTACATGGTTCAGTCTACTGGGAATAAAGGCTTTGCCTCCAAAAAATGGCCAGAACATTTGTTGCTTCTGCTGTCTCTGCTCGGCTTCCCTCACTGTTTTCCAAAGCAAGTCTCTGAACCAGCCAGGCTAGTGTGGATGTTAGGAATTTTGGGGTTACAAGTAGCAGAAATGGATGACAAACTATTCCAACCCTCAAAAGAGGGGGAATTTACTGGTTGATGGATCTGAAAACTCTAGGGGGAAATGGCTTCAGGTGTGGCTGAATCCAGGTGCTCAAAAAATGCCAATCAGAAATGTGACTTCATCTTTGACTCTGACTTTGTCTATAGGGGCTTTACTCTGAGGCAAGATCTTCCTTTGCAGTGACAAAGAAGATCCAGGCATATATCCTTGCAGCTTGGTAACTCCACTGGAAACAAAACACCCCTTTTCAAAAGATGAGGCAAAAATCCCAGGAAAGGCTCTCATTGGCCAGGCTCAATTCACATACCCGTATTGAGAATCAGGCCCCCTGGAAACATTTGGTCTGAGAATGTAGGAAGAGTGTAGGAAGAGATAGAAAAAGGGTGTTGCAACCAGAATTAAGGATGCCAGACAGGCAAAATCGTCAGGTGCCACCTGCCCCAGCTGTCTCTGTCCATTTTCATGCCTTCGTTCAAATGTTTCCCTTTCTGGAATGTTGTTTTCTCTCCCAGGTTTAATTCTTCCTTTCCTTCAATCTGCACCTTCCCCAAAAGCCTTCTCTGGCTTTCCAGACCACATAGCCCTCCTCCTTTTTTGAATTCGCCCTGTGCCCGGTGTCCAAACTTTTGGTGTCCCTGGGCCACATTGGAAGAAGAAGAGCTGTCTTGGGCCATGCATTAAATACACGAGCACTAATGAAAACAAAAAAAATCTCATAATGTTTTAAGTAAACTTACAATTTTGTGTTGGGCCACATTCATAGCCATCCTGGGCCACATGTGGCCCGTGGGTCATGGGTTGGACACCCCTGGATACATCTGATTTCATTTTAAATTAATGTAACTGGATTGCTTTCTTCTGATCATATCAGCATAATACTTGTTCCTCAGGTAAATTAGAAACACAATGAAATCCCATTACCCACAGGGGCGACTTTGGGGAGGTGACAGTGTGTGGAGGACTGAAGTTTGAATAGAAATTGGACAGGAGAGGAGCAGGGCCAGGACTGTTTCAGGGCAGGGAACCAGCACATGCAAAGACTTAGCGGGGCTGAGGAAGGGTCAGAGGCTCAGGGAGCGGGCAAGGAGGGAGAGAAGGTCAGAGTGGAAGAGCGGGTGGGCAGAGGCTTGGGCGCCACAGTGAGGACATGGGCTTTTACTCTGTGTAAGACAGGAAGCCACCGGAGGATTTTAATAGGGAGGCAGTGTGATCTGGCAGCGCGCTTTGGGAAAGCTCTCTTGGCTGTGGAGTGGGGAAGGCAGAGTGGCAAGGTTGGAACTTGGGAAGTCACTGCAGGCACCCAGGCTAGAAATGGTGCTGGTTCTGTCTGGGGGGCGGCCATGGAGAGGGAGAGAAGCAGGGCGTGTTGTGGGGGTCAGGGTTGGGGAGAGGGTTTGAGTGATTTCTAGGCTTCCAGCTTGCGTAGCTGTGAGGATGGGGTATGTGTACCGCTGTGGAGAAGACCGAGGGCAGCAGACATTCTGTTTAGATGGATGGGCAAAGTGGGTTTGTACTCACATTTTACATAAGTTGCATGGAATTGCTTAGTGCTCCTCCCCTCGCCCCCACTCAACTGAGCATTTTTCCATATCAATAATATATCTTTATGGCATCCTTAGCAATGCCTGTATAATATTTCATATGATTTACTATACTTTTTCAAAAATCAATATCCCCCGGGGAGACACTTAAGTTGTTTTTATACTGCCCGTTTAGTACTCGATTAGCTGCCACATTGCTTTGTGTTATAGTTGTGTGTCCCATGATCTCATCTGCAACTTCCCAAGCCCAGGAATCCTACACTCGTTCTGCTTCTTCCTTTGGTTTCTTGCATCCTGGCCACTAGGTGCCAGTGTTGCATAGTAACCCCTCCGTGGTTCCAGCCCGCTCCAGTCTCAGTGCTGGGAGCTTGTGGGAAGGGCGCCCCACCTCCCAGCTCTGACCTGTAGCTGGAACAGGACTAGACGGCCTTCTTCAGAGACCCATGGTGAGTGGGCCTCACATCTTCAGTGCCTACTTCTACCCTTGAAATGGATGTTTCCATGCTTCCCTGCAGGAATAAGGGGGCTGGCCCCTTGGGTTGTGGCCTCTGAAATGTATTCAAATTGCTGACGTTGCCTGAGATGGTTTGAGGGGGTGCCAGGACCTACATTACCAAAACTTACTTGGTATGTTTTTAGAAAAATAGTGTTTATCCTTTAAATCCATGATTTCACAGCTACTATTATTATTTAGAATGAGGCGAAGTTAAAAGTTTTAAATTTTAATTTAAAATTATAACGTAAAGAAAAACCATAGCACAGGTAGCACATAGACAAATCATTGGCTTCATTGCAAATCATGGTCTTTCAATAAAGCAGGGGTCCCCAAGCCCTGGGCCACAGACCGGGACTGCACAGCAGGAGGTGAGCAGCAGGTGAGTGAGGAAGAAGCTTCATCTGTATTTACAGCTGTTCCTGTCGGATTAACGGTGGCATTGATTCTGCGTGGACCCTACTGTGGACTGTGGCATGGAAAGATCTGGGCTGTGCGCCCCTTATGGGAATCCAGTTCCTGGTGATCTGAGGTGGGTGAGGCAGTGATGCTAGCGCTGCAGAGCCGCTGCAAATACAGATTATCGTTAGCAGAGAGGTTTGACAGCACAGAGACCAAAATAAATCAACTGCTTGCAGACTCATGTCAAAACCCTATCAATGAGTGGCAAGTGACAATTAAGCTGCATCTGGTGACAGGCTTTATAGTGGCGAGTTGATATACTTCAATTATACATCTGCGTCTCATGGCAGGCTTTAAGCCAGAATCCAAAAATACCAGGAGTCCTACATAAATTATGGGCTCATTGCAACAGGTGATTCACATTCGCCAAGCCTGCTTTGTATAATATGTGGTGACCCGCTACCCCACGAAGCCATGAAACCTTCAAAACTGCTTTACCACATGGAGACCAAACACCCTGCAGTAAAAGACAAGGCTCTGGAATTTTTCGAAAGAAAAAAAAATGTGAAGAACAGAAGCAATTATTGAAGGCCACCACTTCATCAAATGCGTCTGCACTGGGGGCATCGTTCTTCGTGGCTGGGAATGCCACTAAGAACCGCATTGCTGAAGCTAGGAAGCCCGTTACTACTGGTGAAGAGTTGATCCTGCCCACTGCTAAGGACATTTGTCGTGAACTTTCAGGAGAGACTGCAGTTCTAAAGGTGGCACGTGTTCCCTTTCCGGCCAGCACCGTAACTGGATGAATTGATGAAACAGCAGAGGGTATTGAAGAACAACTGATGGAGAGGATGAACGACCCACCATGGCGCACAGTCCAGGTTGACGAGGCTACTGATGCTGACGGCAAGGCAACAGCGCTTGTGTTTGCGTGATATACTTTTCAGGGGCATGTGTGTGAGGACACGTTATGTGCACTCTTGTTGCCACAACACCACAGCAGCAGAACTATTCAAGTCCTTGAACGATTACGTATCAGGAAAACTGGATTGATCATTTTGTGTCGGTACATGCATGGACGGGGCAGCTGCCATGACTGGACGGCTTTCTGGTTTCATCACTCGGGTCAAAGAGGTCACTTCTGAATGGGAGTCTACGCACTGTGTCATCCATAGGGAAATGCTGGCTAGCCGAAAAATGTCACCTGAACTTAACAACATTTCGCAGGATGTGACTAAAATTATCAGCCACATTAAAGTACATGCCCTTAACTCACGCCCGTTCGCACAGCTCTGTGAGGAGGTGGACGCAGAGCACACACGTCTTCTCTTACACACAGAAGTGAGACGACTTTCCAAAGGCGGATCACTGGCCAGAGTTTCTGAGTTACGAGAGCTGCTCCAGAGATTGCTTTTCGAAAAACAGTCACCACTGGGAGCACATTTCAGTGACACAGAATAGGTCGCAAAACTTTCTTCCTTGTGTGACATAAGCAACCTGCTCAGTGAACTCAATCTGTCACTTCAGGGGAGAGTGACAACTGTGTTCAAGTCAGCAGATTAAGTGGCTGCATTCAAAACTAAACTGGGATTGTGGGGGCGGTGAGCGAACATGGGGATTTCTGACACGTTTCAGACAGTAGCAGAGATTCTGGAAGAGACTGAGCCAGGGCCTCCCTTCTCCCCGCTGGCGTGTGATCACCTGTCTTGGCTTTCAGAAGAGTCTGAGCATTGCTTCCCAACCACAAAAGACCCTGGAACTGGGAAGGGATGGAGCTGTGACCCCTTTGTGAATAAGCCAGGCGAATCGACTTTGTCTGTGCTAGAAGAGGATCCATGGCTTGACATCGCAAATGACGGTGGCCTTAAAAGTATGTTTGAGGCAACTTCAAATCTCCATACATTCTGGGTTAAAGTCAAGGTGGAATGATACCCTGCGACTGCTACAAAAGTACTGAGAAGCCTGCTTCCATTTCCAACATGCTATCTTTGTGAAGCAGGGTTTTCTGCAGTGACAGCCACCAAAATGAGATCACGGAGTAGACTGGACATAAGCAACGCACTTCGGGTGTCACTGTCTCCCATCACTCCCAGATGGGACCGTCTAGTTGCAGTAAAACAAGCTCAGGGCTCCCACTGATTTTGGATTATAGTGGGGTTGTATGATTATTTCATTATATATTACAATGTAATGATAATAGAAATAAAGTGCACAATAAATAAAATGCACTTGGATCATTCTGAAACCATCCACCCCCTCTTCCTGGCCTGTGGAAAAATTGTCTTCCACGAAACCGGTCCCTGGTGCCAGAAAGGTTGGGGACCGCTGTAATAATGGATCTGGGTGAGAAAGTATGATGGGTTCGTACAATTTTAGAATGACTGCATATAAAAATGTAGACCCCAGAGAATATCAAACCTTAGACTCTTGGAGCCCCAGAAACAGTCTTTGACCCATAATATCTTTGGTTAGATTTTCAAGCACATCATGGGAAGATGGTATTTAATAAAATAATCTGTAACTCCTAGAGTCCATGGAAACCTGGGATCCTGGCATCTTGGAAGATTAGACTGAGGGGCTCCTAGACTCCTAGGACCCTAGTGTGACGGGTCTGCTTTCTACCCCTTCTTTGGCAGAGGAGGAAATTACAGTCCAAAAAGAGAGACTGGGTGACTTGCAGGAAGCCCTGCTGAATGGTGACCCTTGAGGCTTTACCTTTTTACACACCAGCTGCTTTCTCGTCTTTCCCTGGTGACCTTAGGTTTCCCTCTACTGCATGAGGCTCAGGGGTTCCACCTGCGCCCCGCTCCCTCCAAAGCAGCCTCATATTAGCTCTTTCTCTTCTCTGTATCAACACTTACTGATCCTGTGTCCTTCCCAGGAGTGCCTTTTCTGTGCTGGAAAATCTGAAGGGTTAATTCATCCATACTGCCTCATATTAATGGGCAAATGAGTAATTTATGTAAACACATCCCCCTTTGTAAATAACACGTGCCTCCTACAGAGTGTTGCAATCTACAGGGCGGTGCTGATGCTAGCATTTCAGGCAGTATGATCAGTAACTCGAGGGTCTGGCATCTTGGCTGTCCATTCAAGTCACCACATATGTTGAACTTCAATTTTTGCTCTTCATTCCCACCTAGGAACGAGGACATTGGATCTGGGATTGCAGAGGTTGGACACCCAGCTTGGATGCTGTTTTGTCCTTCCTAATCTTAGTGTTCAGGTGTCCAACTAGAGATCAAACTGGAAATCAAACTTCTAGAATCCTGAACATTTACAAATCCTTCCCATCTTTCACGACTCAGGTGTTACCTCCTCTGGGAGTCTTCCAGGATTACTACTCCCCAACCCCACCCCCCACGGAGCTGAACATCTTCCAAGGGCCTCACACCAGTGCCTGCCGTTCGTCTCCCAGCTGTATTCTCCAAAGTGTGTTCAGTAACAACCCCTGTGGAATAATTACTCTCCCAATGTCCTTACAACGTCTTAGACTTAGTGCCCCAGGCTTTGCCAGCCAACTCAAGTGTGCACAGAGGCCAGTTCCAACTGCTGGGGACTGCAGAAAACCGGAAGGTTTACCGGAGCGGCCACACTTCACCTCGGCCAGAGAGGCCGTCTGGGAATGAGGGCCCAATGTCGCCAAATCTTCTGGGGGTGTTTCTTCTGGAAATCTGAATTTTTAAAGTAAAGGCTACCAATTTAAAATGCTGATAATTATTTTTACATTAAAAACTCCTTTCAGGTGAAGTAAAGCACATGGACAAGTTTGGTCCTTGAGCCAGTACTCTGGGACCTCTGCTTCAAGTCCTTGTCAGGTGTGCTGGGCAGATGACAGCGTCGTTTTGGGCAGCCATGACGGCTGCTTTGCCATTCATTGCTCTATCAGCTGCCTGTTAGAGTACTTTGAACTTGACACTGTTAAAGGCTTGCAGCAGAAGTCAAGTGTGTCCGTGTTAAAACATGACTCCAGATCTTTGACACTCCCATCAAAATGCAGTTTAGAACGCAGACCCTCCTTCCGCTTCACCCACAGAGTAGAGCAGAAGTGACTCTCCCAGTTCCTGGGGCACCAGCTCTGGGAAGCCAGCCGGTCTGCCCCGAGGAAACCCAAGCCGCTCGCGAGGAGGCCCTGCAGAGAAGCACCGAGGCCCCCCCTCAGCCCTGGCTGAGCACCCCTCAACAGCCAGCACTGACTCGGCGTCTGTGCGTCTCCTTGGGAAAGAATCTTCCAGGCTTCCCCATCAAGCGAGCCCAGTTGAGACTGCATGGAACAGAGAACAACTGTGTCCCTGAAGCCCTGCCTGAACTGCAGATCAATGAGCAAAATAAATAACTGACTGTTTAAAAGCTGCTAAGTATGGGCGCTGTTTGTTTTGTGGCAATAAATAACTGGAACATGGAGGAAACTGGGTTCAAGTCCTGTTTCCCTTGGTCACTGATCTCGGGTCCTTTTCCTCCCTGGTCCTCAGTTTCTTCGCTTAAGAAGGGTTTGGTCTGCCACCGAGCAACAGTGTGACTGTGGGTGACGCAGTATCTGATATGCAGCTGTGGGACCAAGAAGTGGCATTACGGCCTTGGAAAGCAGTCAGACAGCATCTAGGGAAGCCATGACATCAGACCCTGCACCCCGTCATTGCACCCCTTGGTCAATGTTTGCACACGGGACAGCTGAATTGCGAGGGCAAGCAGTTAGAAACAGCCTACCTGCCTGTCCACAGGAAAGGGCCTTACTGAGTGGAGGTTTCTTTGTAGGCCGTCAGTGCGTGAATTAGAGCTCTGTGGAGCGACGTGGAGCAACCTCAGTAACTGATGTTGAATCAAAAACAAAAACAAAAAACAAGTTGCAAGTGACTCATACAGTAAAGTCCCATTTATATAAAGTTTGAAAACAAGCAAAAACCAGTTGTGTTAACAGATGCGGATGTATGTGTGGAAACAAATACGGGGAGGGTACATTCCAGATGCAGGGAGCGATTACCCTTGGGAGGGAGGGGGGAGAGAAATGCAATCAGGGAGAGGTTGCTGGGGCTGCTTCGATGTCTCTGATACGATCCTTGAAGAAGGGGAGGAGGAGGAGCAGCAGCAGCATGTTAGAATTTAATAGCGCTGGGCGAGGAATCCATGGGCACTCGTTAGTACATTATTTTCTGTAGAATTAATTGTAATAATCCATGCAAAATGTTTAGCACATGCATGGAACTTGGTAAGTGGGCAGATGTAGTAAGGTATAATGAGAATGACTATGATGCCCAAGGAAATCCTCTGTTCCAAATCTTCTTGGGTAAAACCACACGCTTCTTGGGAAAAGTCTTGGTGTGTCTCCCAAACTGAGCGCCTGGAGCAAAAATAAAAGGGGGATGACAGGAAAGTGGAGGATTTGACTGCAGAGAGAGATTTATCAAGAACAATAAAATAAGGCTTCTCTATATGTTTGAATAATTCCATAATAAAATGAGCAGAATTCGTAAATGAGAGATTGAGGTCAATGCTGGAGGCTCTTCCGGGTCTCTGAGTCACCTTTGGATGGTGCACCTGTGTCCCCGCTCCATCCAGTGCACGTCAGCTCTGTATTACGTCTCCCCATCCTAGACTTGAATAACTAATACAGGATTCCCACTGTGGCTACTGAGAGAGAGATAGACAGACAGACAGACAGAAAGACAGACAGAGAGAAACTGTATGTCTGTGTGTCCTAGGAAGCCTCCCTTTCTTCTACCCACATCCAAGTCATGGGACCCTTCTTCCCTCTGCCCGTCCCTTCCCAGGGCCATGCAAGAAGCCACTTACGTGACAATGTTGACTCAGTGGTGTGAGGATCCTGGATCCCTGCATGACCTTGGGTTTTGGCTTTCTCATCTGCAAATGTGTGCAGTGGGACATCCATAATTCTCATTTCCTTCTGAGCTCTGGCGACCTTTTAGTCCCTGTGCCCTAGATAGCCACCACCACCAATGAGATAATAGAAACAACAATTGCAGCCACCATGTATTGAGCACCCGAGAGGTGGTTATCTCTTTGAGCCCCCACAGCAGACTTCTGACAGATGAGGTACCTGAAGGTCAGAGAGGCCCTGTCGCTTGCCCCAGGAAGCGGAGTGGAGCTGTGGTGGAGCTGGGGCTTTCAGGGGTGGAGAGAAGAGGACTGCCTTTACACTGGCCCCTGCCCACCCCGCCTGCCAGCCACCCAACCACAGTTCCTCCTACTCAGCCCTTGGGCTCTGGATCCCTACCAATGCCTGAATCCTTCCCTGGGACAGTTTGGCCAGGCAGGGCTTGGGTCTGATGGACTTAGGCTGGGAGCCAGGCCTGGGGAAACTGGGGACAGACAATGGATGCCCTGAGGTCCCACGCATGCCAGACCCTTTGGCACCAGGGCTGTCCACAGTGCCTGGCCTCAGAAGAGGGGCAGTGGGTAGAAGAGCATGCACCCTGCTTCAAAGTGCTGCAAACATTTGAATGTAAGCCATGGCCAGGGCTGTGTGTCTTCTCTATTCGTCACCCCGTTTCAAAACATCAGGAACAGCTCACATCTGCTGCGTGCGTACCACCAGTCAGTGCTGCTACAAGAGTCTTATGCATATTAGTTAACTTCATCCTCTCAGCGATTCTACTGGGTCTGTCCTATATTTGCCCCCATTAGACAGATGAGCAAGCTGAGACTAGAGATGTTAGGTAACTTCTCCAGGTCACACAGCTAGAGAACTGTCAAGCCAGAATTTTCCATCTCAAAAGTTCTTGCCCAGCCCTGGTTGGTGTAGCTCAGTGGACTGAGCACAGGCTGGGAACCAAAGGGTCCTGGTTTGATTCCCAGTCAGGGCATATGCCTGGGTTGCAGGCCAGGTAGGTCCCCAGTGAGGGCCATGTGAGAGGCAACCACACATTGATGTTTCTCTCCCTCTCTTTCTCCCTCCCTTCCCCTCTCTCTAAATAAATAAATAAAACCTTAAAAAAAAAAGTTCTTGCCCAGAGTGTGCACCCTAAATAGAGCCCACAGCACAGCCCGTCCTCGCGGTGGCTGGGAGGCTGGGCTCTGACCCTGCCCGTGGCGCAGATGAAGAAGCTGAGGCTGGAGAGGTTGGGTTCAAGGCCCAAGGCTCCCTGTTGGTCATGAGTGGCATCCGGACCTGAAGCCAAGCCGCTAAGCAGGTGCAGGGGAAGAGCAGGAGGACCTAGAGGACTGTCCCGTCCTCCTGATGAGCCCTCCTGTACTTCAGTGCTCCCCACCCCTTCCTACTTGCCTTCCCCACGCCCTCGACCCAGAGTGGAGGAAGGATGGAGGTGACAGTGAACCTGGGACTAGGTTGAGAAATCTGCTTTGGAAACTATTGCCTCCAGAGGGTCCTGGCTCAACCTCTCAATTCTTATTAGTGGCTTCAAGGCAGAACAGCCCAGAGGAGAGAGAACTCAAATCCCAGCCCCGCCACCTGCTGGTTGCATGACCTTGGGCAAGTTGCTTTGCCTCTCGGAGCCACAGTTTTCACCTTCGTGAAATAAAACTGACCTCTTGGGGTCACTGGGGCCCAGCAGCTGCCTTATGAGACTGCCAGGGAAATGTCTGCTTAGATGGGACTTTGCCTCATCTCAGCTGAGGCTGAATAGTTGAGAACAATGGGGGACAAACACCCCACATTCTAAGGAGGGATGTTAAGACAACATTCTACAAAATGGTCTATCCTCCACCTACAGGCTTGGATTGAAGAGGGAGCTTGGAAGAGCAAGGTTGGAGGCTGTGGGTGGGAGGGGACAGGCCCCCACCCCGTGCCAGGCCAAGCAACGCTGGCTGCAGGGTCTCCAGGGAGCCAGGAGTGCCCATGGGTGGAGATCCCCGGGAGGATGCGACCAGTTTCTCCGGAGTGTGAGGCGCACGGGGCGGAGGTCCAGAGGCTGTCAGGATGGGCAGAGTGGAAAGAGGTAGTTTGTAAGCAAATGGGCTAAGAGGGGGCTGGGAACATGGCCAGGCTGGGCCTGTCCTCAGGGATTTGTCTAAAGAGAATTGTCTGTGGTGTGAGGAACCCAGGTAGAAGTGGATTGCATGGGGCATCCTGTAAGGGCAGGTGTCGAGGGGCCTCGGGAGTGCCCATGCCGGCATGGGGGGACACAGGGCACTGCCGAGAGTGGGCACCATGTGGAGGCAGCTGCCACAGAGAGGACTGGATGCCAGGGGACAGCAGCACCGCCCGGGGGCTGTTCTGCCCCTCTGTGCACTCCGCACCCAGGAGGGACCAGGACTGGCCTGTGGGACTCACCGCTAAGCCTCAGCTGGGTGGTGGTGCAATTTGGATACAAAATCCCAATGTTGATTTAATTTGGATCAGACCGGACTTCCTAATACCTAAAACAATACCTCCGATGACGCCCAGAAGTGACCAGAAAGACTAGGAGGGCAGCTGGGTTTGAGGGGTGGGACAGCACCTTCCACAGACCTCATGTGAAAGGTGTGAGGACAGAGTGGAGTTGCTTTGACCTGCTGCCACCCTCCGAGTGCCCCTTCGGCTCCTTGCCAGGCATCAGTAGGGTCCACTGGGAACAGCGGGCTTCCCTGACCTGGGGTGGGGGTGCTCTCAGGCTGGGCTCCCCCACTGACATTCTTTCTCTAGGGAGCCGTGCTTGAGACATTCACAGCGTCCCCCCCAACCATGGCCTCTCAGGAAGTCATGAGAATAATGGCACCTGCACACCTGTGAGAGGGCCAGCCCGTCGCCCCACCCTCCGCAGACATGGCCCTGGCTGCACCCACTCTCTGGGTTTGGAACGCAGGCCAGTGAGGTCCAGTCTCAGGTTACCACAGTTGGAAACCGGACTACCTTCCTTGTTCTTGTTTGTTTTTAACCGTGGGAAACACATATGAATTTCCCACCTTAGCCACGTTTAAGTGCACAGTTCAGTGGCACTAAGTACATCTGTACTGGTGTGCAACTACCACCATCATCATCTCAGGAACTCTTCCATCTTCCCAAAGTGAAACCGTGCCCAATAAAGCCAGCTCCCCACTCCCCTCCCCTCCTGCCCCGGCAGCCGCCGTTCTGCTGACTGGCTCTATGACTTTGACTGTTCTAGTGACCTCATGCAAGTGGAATCATGCAGTGTATGTCCTTCTACTTCTTATTATTATTTTTAACCCTCACCTGAGGACATACGTATTGATTTTAGAGATAGAGGAAGGGTGAGAGAGAGAGAAAACATCTACGTGAGAGAGTAGCATAGATCAGTTGCCTCCCATTTTCTCCCTGACTGGGGATCGAACCTACAACCTAGGCATGTGCACTGACTGGAGATCGAACCCACAACATTTTGGTGTACAGGATGAAGCTCCAACCAAATGAGCCACCAGGCTAGCGCATGTGTCCTTTATAATGTCCTTATTTCACTTACATAATGTTCTCAAGGTTCGTGTGTCAGAATTTCCTGTCTTTTTTAGGCTGAATAATATTCCATTGTATGTATAGACCACATTTTGTTATCCATTCATCACTAGGAAAAAACGGCAATGGACACTTGGGTTGCTTCCACCCCTTGAATAATGCTGCTCTGAATGTGGGTGTACAAATGTCCCTTCAAGGCTCTGCTGTCAATTCTTCTGGGTATATACCCACCAGTGGAACTGCTGGGTCATATGGTAGTTCTATTTTTAATTTTTTGAGAAAACTTCATCCTGTTTCCACAGCGGCTGCGCCATTTTACATTCCCACCAACAGTGCACAAGGGTTCCACTCTCTCCACCAACACTTAGTATTTTTAAAAATATTAGCCACCCTAATGGGTGTGGTTTGGGCACGCATTTCCCTTATGATTCATGATGTGGAGCATATTTTCATATGCTTCTTGGCCATTTGCATGTCTCCTTTGGAGAACTGTCTATTCCAGGCCTTTGCCCAGTTTTCAATCTAGTTGTTTAGTTTTTCATTGTTGTTGAATTGTAGAAGTTCTTTATATATTTTGGATATTAAACCCTTGCCATAAATGTGATTTGCAAATGCTTTCTCACATTCTGTAGGTTGCCTTCCTTTAGTTTTTAAAATACACTTTTTATTAAGGTGCAGCTACATACAGAAAAAGACGTGGCACGCAAGGGTACGGCTTGACGGGTTGTCACAAAGTGAACACGCCAGTGTGATCGGAAACCCTGCCCCTTCATTCCGCTTTTCAGGCCCTTCCCTGTCCCTCTTCCCCAGAAGTCACCAGGATCCAGACTTCTAACAATGCAGAACCGTTTTGCCTATTTTTAAACTCTATGTACATGGACTATCACTGTATGTACTCTTTTTTTATTGCTGGTTTTCTTTTGCTCACCACTCTTAGAGATTCATCGTTACATCTAACTGTAATTTGGTTTTATTTATTGCTATAAGACATTCCACAAGTGGGTCTTCTATAAATTACCCTCACCTGTTGATGGCTGCCTGGGCTTTCCCCCGGTGTTGAAGCCCCCGACTTTCTGAAGCTGTTGTTGACAAGGATCCCCGGGGGGTGCCCCGCGGAGGCTCACGGTGGGCCCTGGGAAGGGGGCACTATTATGCTCCGCAGCTGAGATAAGGAAAGGGAGGATGTGGAGAGAGACTAGCATCCCCTTCGAGGCCAGAACTGGGGCCCTGCCCAGGCCGATCTGACCAGTCTGCCCCGAGCCTCCCCTGCTCTAGCCCAGGCCAGCTCACACCCTGTCACCACGCCCCCACCGCTGTGGCATGTCTGTTGTCTGCCCGCCCTTCCCCAGCAGGATCCACGAGACAGTCCAGTGCCTAGGTGTGTCCCCTGCCTGACTCCAAGCCCCCCATTCTCTCCACCAGCCTGGGGGCGGTGTGGAGGTGTTCCAGGCTGGGAGCCTTTCCCCTCCACATCCCTGGCCCCGGTCCAGCATGTGCTGTGGGGATTCTGGCCAAGGGACCCAAGGGGGAGACCCCGTAGCTCCGGCAGGAGGTCCCACGTGTAACAGTGCTGCCAACTCCATGTGGGACCTTGGACAGGTGACTGCACTTCCGTGCCTCAGTTTCCTTTTTTATGCAATGATGTTGTTTAAAGAGTTACGTGCGCTGGTCCCTGAGAAGTGCTTAGCTGAGTGGTTAGGTAAGTGTCCATTGCTGTGGGGGCTGTGATAATTACCCCCGCTTGCTATTGCTGCTAAGGAGACAAAGGGGACATTATTTCCTGGCCCTACCGACTGGAGCTGGTGCCCTCCCTGCCCCGTCACCGGTTCTTTTGAGTTTCTAGCCCCCCTTGAGCTTGGTAAAGTATGGCCCCCCCAGGGAAATCTTTGTGCCTCGGACACTGCCCACCCCCCCTTCTGGCCCTTTGAGGGTCTCTGAGCCCAGCAGGTAGCTCTTCTGTTCCCCCACAGCCAATCAAATTCAAAGTTTTAAAAGGTGATAGATGTCCACAATATAACATGTAAAAGTCTCCAGAGAAAAACGGAAAAATCAGAGTTTTTCGCTTTCTCTCATTGCTGGGCCCCTGCGGTCTGTCCCCTCCCATGGCTCCGATAGTCCCAGTCCCTCGCGTGCGTTTCCAGAAGTTCCACGTAACGGACAGGAATTCCACCCGCACTTACGTTTCACAGACGTGGGGCTCTCTTCACACACATTCTTCCCCTTGCTGATATTATTATTATTATTGTTATTATTATTGTTATTATTTTGCTATCATTTTTCACAACAACAAAAAATTAAATTGAGTAAAGCAGCCCCAAATCATTGCTACTTTAAAACTTTTTATTTTGAAATAGCTTCAGACCCACAGAAGTTGCAAAAATAGCACAGAGTTCCCCGGACTTTTCCCCCACTCCCTCCGGTTGCCCCAGCGATGATGTCATATGTGCCCCAGCGCATTGTCAGAACCCGGAAACTGACTTCGGTGCGAGATCTCTAACAAATCAAACCGTATTTGATCTCACCAGTTTTTACACGCAATAATTGTTTTGTTTTGTTTTCCTGGGCACATTTCTATGAAATCTTATCACGTGGATGGATTTTGTAACCATCAAGGTACAGAGCTCTTCCAATCACCACAAAGAAACTCCTGTGTATTAATTTTTATGATCACACCCTTCCCAAACCCTATCCCCTAGCAACCACGATTCATTCTCCATCACTATCATTATGTTGCTTTGACAGTGTTATATAAATGGAATAATCTACAGCATGTAACCTTTTGAGATTGGCGTTTTTTGCTCAGCACACTGCCCTTGAGATAAATTCAATGTGCTGTGTTTATCACTAATTCATTCCTTCTTATTGCTTCATAGTGCCCCATTTAATTGGACACACCACAGTTTGTTTATCCAGTTGTCTGTTAGGGACAGTTGGGTGGTTTCAGTTTGAGGTCACTACAAGTCAAGCTGCTATGAATGGCCATGTACAGGTTTTTGCATGAACCTGTCTTCATTTTTCTAGGATAAATACCCAGAAGTACAATCGCTGAGTTGTATGGTAAGTGTGTGCTTAACTGGACAAGAAACTGCCCCACCGCTTCCAGAGTGGCTGTACCATTTGATGCCCCCACAACAGAGCTGGAGACCTCTGGTGGCTCCGTCTTCTAGTCAGCCCTTGATTTTGTTCGTATTTCTTTTTATTTTAACCATTTTAATAGGTTTGGACTCGTAATGCTATTTCGTCGGCTTTAGTTTGCCTTTCCTTGGTGGCTAACGGTGTTCAAATCTCTTCTTGTGCTTATTTGCCATTCATATATCCTTTTTTTGTGAACTATCTATTTAAATGTTTCACCCATTTTCAAATGAATGTTTTCTGCTTTTATACTCTTGAGTTTAGAGTGTTCTTTATGTATTCTAGATACAAGCCTTTCTTGGGGGTTGCAAATATTACTTTTCCCCATCTGTGGCTTGTCCTTTCAGCCTGTTAACACCATCTTTCACACAGTGAACATTTTAATTTTGATGAGGTGCAGCTCACCCACGTATTTTTTATGGACTGAGCCTTGGGTGTCATGTCTAGACACCTTGCCTCTTACTTAATATGTCTTGTAGACAGTTCTATATCAGCATGTTCAGAGCTTCCTTATTATGTTTTGGTGGCTGCAAGTATGCCAACTGACAAATAAAGCATAATTGATTTAACCGCTTCCCTGCTGGAGGACCTCACTGTTTAAACTTGTGCTTCCACACACAGCGCTGCAATAAATAACCCTGGGCGGACGCTGTGCTCGCTCTGCGGCTTCGGCACGCCTGGGGTAAGTTCCCAGAAGTGCGGCCGCTGGCGGAAGGGTTCGAGCGTTTGTAATATCGGTCATCTCTTCCCCGGGACCTCCCACTATGATGTCTGAGCGATTGCTCTTCCGCCTCCTAACACAGGATTTCATCGGGTTATTTCGATTTTTACTAACTTGAGAGGTGATGAATGATCTCTCCATGCAGTATGAGTTTGGCTCTCTCCTAAAGTGCTCACTGTGTGTTCTTTCCTGGGGATGTTCGGCTCCTTTCCTGTGCCTACTCTCCTCCTAGGCTCCTGGCCTGATTGACAAGAAGGAGCCCACCCTTCACTTTCTGAATGGGGTGGGCCGTGGGACCAGAGACCCTCCCAGGCCAACACTCACTTGCTGGTGAGGCCTAGACCTGACCTGTTGCTGTGACTCTCTTCCCCTGCGTTGGCTCAGTGTGCCCACCCATGAAATGGGGATGAGAATAGCACCTACATGTGGGACTATTGAGAGAAATTCTTGAGTAAATGGGCGCAAAAGCCCTTAGAACAGTGCCTGGCACCCGGTGAGGGATGCAGAAGTCAGAGCTCTGCGGTGAGCAGTACTGCACTGCAGCGCAGACACAGACCCGGAGGCGTGGCACTGCAGGGAATGTGTGGGGAGCAGAGGCTGCCAGGCATTTCTTCCCCACCAGGAGAATGGCGGGGAGAAGTTGGTGCTGAGAGGCGGGAGGGACCAGGTCAGGGAGCCCCTTGGCCTTGGGTCCCCACGGAGTGGTCTGTGACAGCAGAACCTGCTGACTGGGCAGGCCAGTGGCAAGAACAGTGGGACTCTGAGCTCACTGCTAGGGCAGGAAAGCCGATGGACGTAGGAGCCCAGGACCTGGAACTCGCATGTGTGGGATTGCCAGGTCACCTTCTCAGTCTGGGGTGGGGAGGGTCCAACTTTCCCCCGGGAGTGGCCCCGGAAGTGCCACAGTCACTAATTGAGCATCTGCTATGCACCCCGATGCCCTCACCCCGGCCCCCGGCACTCAGCAGAGACCCTGTAGGGGGTAGGTAAGTATCCACATTGTTGGGGGAAGTTGAGGGTCAGAGAAGGAAAGCCACTTGCCCCAGTTCACACAGCAGAGTGGGTCTTGAAACCAGGACTCCCTGACTCTTCTCCAAGTCACCTGTGCCCTAGGAGTCAGCTTTAGGCCCAGCTGCCCACTGCCACTGCACCACTGGAGACATCTTGAGAGACTTCCACTGAAAATGTTTGCCTATTGGATTTTTTTAAAATTATAGAACCAATAAATGCTCTTGATAAAATATTAAAACAGTACCAAAGAACCTAAAGTAGAAAATAGAAGTGTCCTACGTCTCCGGCCCCCCGAGCAGACGCTGTCGGTGCCTGGCCCAGCTCCCCTGGGTGGTGCCGGCGCTCCCCTGGCTTCTGCAGGCCTTGCTTCTGCCACCTTCCCCAAAGGGTGGTCCTTGGGTACTGGAGACATTTTGCCCATGACTGAGAGAGCCTAGAGTGACCTCTATCCTGACATGAGGTGGCCTTTAGCCAGTGAATGGGTGACCCAGGAGTCAGAGCAAACTCTGAGGCAAGCTTTACCCTGGATCCCCTGTGGAGTCAGCCTGAGGTTCCTGTCTCGCCTGGTTACCCACGTGGCCTGGTTTCTCATCCTTCCTTGCCCTGTTACCCCTGCTCCCCACCGGTACCCCCGCCCCACCCTGCACTGCCCTAACAAATCACTCAGACATGAATCCTGGTCCCAGGGTTGGCCTTTATGAAAAAGAACCACAGCAAGTTACAAAAATGGCCCCACTTCTTTACCCGTTGCAGGATCCATGCCCCTGGCAGGCCCCGCCCACCTAGACGCTGGGCTTGGCCGGGTAACTTACTTTGGCCAAAGGGACATTGGCAATCAAGCTGCAAGGCAGGCTTGGAAGCATTTTGCACCATCAAGCTTGCTTGCTCTTGTGCCTCTGTCATTGCCATGATGAGGTATCCAGGCTAGTGGGATGGAGGATGGGACAAATGGCACCAAGCATGCCATCAGTCCAGTTGTCCTGGCTGAGGCCACCCTACGTCAGCCACTAGCCAGCCAGCCCCGTACACCTGAGCAAGCCCAGCGAACATCAGCACAGCAGACTAGACCTTGACCTAGAGTAACCAGGCTGGTGAGCAATCAGTGCTTATTACTGTGTGCTACTGGCAGTTTTAGGGCTGCTTGTTACACAGCATATTGTGCCAATAGGTAATGGATACAGCAGCCTTACTCTACTCCCTCAGGCATCTTTTTGTTACTGGTTTTTGCACATGTGAAAGCATAGCTTTGATACTGTCCTAGGTGCAGATCAGTCTTCTACTTGATCCCACCTCAGCCATCCTCCTCTTGGAGCATACGGGTCCCTTTTATTCTTTTTAACATCTGTGTAATTGCCATCCATGGGGCCATACCAGCTTATGCCCAGTCCTTTATTGTTGGGCATTTGGGTCCTTACTGTATTTTCAGTATAATCAATGCCTCTGCATTGAGATCCTTGTGCATCCATCTTTCAGCAGGTATATAAGGACCTCTGGGATCCTCACCATGAACTTGATCACATATCTTTATTTCAAGGTTCGATAGATACCACTTACTTCAAAAGGTCAGACTTTCAAAACTCCCCACCTGCCTTCCAATATTGAGTCTATCAAAGAAAAAAGGCAAAAAAGCCTTGTGGTTTAGGGAAGAATGAAGGTTTCTGAGTGTTTTATAGCATCTACCTATCCATCCACTCATTCATTCATCCAATAAGTATTTACTGAGTATCTGCTACGTGTCTGGTGTTATTCTGGGCCCTGGGGATAGATGAAGATCCCTGCATTAATTACGCTTATATTCTATGAGAATTAACAGATCACACACACACACACAAAGGAAAATAATTTAGGACATTAGAGGTGATATTGCTGCAGAGAAAAATAGGCAGGGGAAAGGACAAAGACCATTGAAATACAGGTAAAAGAAAGGTCTGTAATCTTTAAAAATATGGCAAGAGAAATATATTAGTTTGCTGTGGTTGCTGTAACCAAGTACCACAGACTGGGTCATTTAAACAACAGAAATTTATTTTCTCACAGTTTTGGAGGCTAGAAGTCCAAGATGAAGGTGTTGTCAAGGTTGGCTTCTTCTGAGGGCTCTCTCCGTAGCTTGCAGATGGCCACCTTCTCTTGCGTCCTCACACCTGTCTTCCCCGTGGGTATGTCTGTGTCCTAGTCTCCTTTTATGAGGACATCAGTCATACTGGATTAGGGCCACCCTAGAGACCTCATTTTAACTTAATCACCTCTGTAAAGTTTCTATCTTTAGTTACAGTCACATTATGGGATCCCAGGGACTTCACCACAAATTTTTGTTTTGGGGTGGGGACAAATCCAGCCCATAACAGGGAGGCGTCAGTGAGCTTGAAGGGGAGGCCCATGGATACCTTTAGAAGCATTCCAGACATAAGCAAAGATTACGAGGTAAGAGCATGCCTGGTAGGTTTGAGAAACAGCGAGGAGAGCAGAGCAGAATGAAGCAAGTGAGATGGAGAGTCAAAGGTAGGGCCCAGGGGGTCCCAGACGGCAGACTGTGGCTGACCTCGCAGAAGCAGGCGGGAGCCTCAGCAGGGCTCTGAGCTGAGGAGGTGTGTGCCCCACATCATGCTTTAACAGAGCCCCTCTGGCTGCTGTTGGGGGGACGGTGCTGTCATCATGAGCACTGCTCACCATGCGTTTTCAGTTCTGCAGCAAAACACTGCTGTTTGCCCACCCCGTTAGAGCCAGGCATGGCAGTGACTGCTTAGGTTGATGGAGTGGGAGCAGCGCACTATCGTGGCTTCTGGGGAATGCTTACAAGCACACTCCAGGCCATGTTCTCTCTTTCCCCTTCCATGGTGACTGTTAGTGCGGCAGAGCCGAGTCCTAGACCGGCTGCCCCCAAAACCTGGGTCCTGGACCATAGTCAGAGGGACGTGTAGCAGGGAAAAGAAACCGATGCGGTGTACCACCGGGATGTGAGGATTTTGTGTTACCACAGCACAGCCTAGCCTGCCCTGACTAACAGAGAAAGGAATCACAACGGGGTTGCAGTGATGAAGACACTGATTTATCCATGTGGGAGATGATGGGGCTCCGGGCACGGTGGTTGCAGTGGGAATGATAAAGACATGATTGGTCTCTAAACATATTTTGAAGGTGGAGCCAATAGGATTTGCTACAGATTGAACTTGGATGAGTCCAAGATCTGTGTCCTGAGAAGCAGGAAAAAATGGAGGAGCCATCAGCTAAAGTAGCACCCACAAGAAGAGCCAGACTTGGAGAGGGCAGCAGTCCCTGTGGAGTTGGAGAGGTCCATTTAACTCAGTCCCTGGGCAGGCGCTGAGGGGGCAGAGGGTTATGTGCGGAAACCACAAGCTGCCGGAGCCAGTGCAGCACCCCTGCTGTGTCTGGGGGGGCCCGGGTTACCCTCCCACCTCTGAACACCAGGCTTCTGAGGAGCTGGAGTTGGTGCAAGCCACTGGAAAATCTTGCATTTGAGAAAAAATGAACTCAAATGCTTTCCGCTGTAAAAAGGAATTTATTGAGTCCTATAACTGAAAAAAAAAAAAAATCCAGGGATAGTTTGGATTTGAAGTACAACTGGCTTCAGGTGGTTAAAAAATGTCACCTGGCATCTGCCTCTCCCTCTCTCAGTTCTTCTTTCCTAGGTAATGGCTTTGCCTAAAACTCTCCCCTGAGGAGGCAAACCTCGCACCTGCAGCCTCAGGAACATCCCACCTTTGTGCAGCCCACAGGGAAATAAACTGACAGCCATCTCCCTGAGAGCTCACCCAGGGCCTCTGCCAGCGCACATGACACCTGGGTGCAAACTAGGAAAAAATAGGTAGACACAATTCTACACCCCACGAGAGGCTTGCTTGAGCAGAATAAAATCTGGACTCTGCCTCCCACTCACCTCACCTTAGTGCCTTGCCCAGTGCACAACTTGGACAAGTCTTTGCAGTGTCTCTGGACCCAGCAAATGACCTGGGAAGGCTCTCATTGGCCAGGCTTAGGTCACATGCCCCTCCCTGAACCAATCACTGTGGCTTAGAAGAGTGGTGTACTGACTGGCTAGACCTGAGTCTCAGGACCCCCTTGAAACTGGGAGTGAATTGTGCCCTTAAATCACAGTGGCCGGAGACGGGGACTAATTCCTGGGAGGAAAATGGGGGTGCTGTGAATGAGCAGAAGTCAGAAAAGGGGGTGCCAGGTGCAGGGCAGACAGAACCAATGGAGGTCCCCTAGTCTTTGAGGAGATGGGGCCTGAGTTCTGGGCAGAGATGTGGCAGTAGCTCCGCCTTCCGGAGGAGTGGGGTGGCAAAGGAGCAGGAGCAGCTCAGAGAATGTTTGTTGACCGAAGCAGAGGGAGTCAGGGCTTGTAGGAGCTGCCTGGAGCCTGGGCAAGCAATCTCCGATTCCTGAACCCAAGCCCCCTAGTTCCCTACCTCAATCCTCACCCCATCTCTTCCCGCTCCTGATTCTGGTTTTCTGTGTAATTGCTTTTGTCTCACTGGATTCAGCGGGTCCTTCCTCCTGGCATCCCAGGCCCTTGCCCCCGCCATATGCCCACACCCCACCTCAACCCACCTCAACCCAGCCTTGGCTGCATATAGGTGGCTAAGCTGGGAGAAAAGCAGACAGAGGAAGAGCCTGTCTCCTAGGCCCAGAGCTGTGCTGGGTCAGGGCGCCCAGAATAGGTCCACAGGGACCAGGAGGCCATGGGGAAGGGCAGCTCTAGGACAGGAGGGACTTTTTTCCTGTCAGGGCTGTTCCACATGGGCCGGCTGCCTGGGAGGGAGTGTGGGGGTGTGGGAAGGTGCTGTAGAAGTGATTTGAAGAAGCCAGATCTTGATCTCTCTGCTTCGCATTGCCCAAGGCTCGCCGGATCTCTGGGAGGTTTGGGAATCTGCATTTGAGCCAGTGCCTCAGGGAATTCCCATGGGAACCACTGGCCCCAGAGCATCTGGGTGTTTGCCCAACCCAGGTTCCTGGCACAGGAACCTATGCCCCAAATGAGGATCAGTCAAAGTTACCCAAGAGCTCTTGGCCCGCCCCTGAAGGTGGGGCTCCCAGAGCCACAGCGATGGGACACCCTTGGGCTGCTCACCTGGGCTGCGCTGGGCCTGGCTGTGCTGCCGTCTGCTGTCCAGACACTGGGCTTTGCGCTCAGGCAGCTGTTGGCAGCTGGATGTGAACACTGGGGCTCAGAGGGCTGATGTCATTTGCTTGGGGCCTCACAGCTACTCCGTGGTGAGGCCAGGATTTGAACCCACATCTGCCAACCTCAAAGCCTCTGTGTCCATAACCAAAGAAGACATGTGGCATTTGTTAGGCTCACATCTGGCCCATAGTGGCTTGTTTTTGTGTCCTTTTATAACAAACAATGAAAAAAACCCCAATCACTGACATTTATGGAGTGTCAGTTGCTGAGAGCCAGGCCCTTCCATGGTGACATCATTTAATCCCCTCAGTCGCCCTCAAAGGCCCGACAATTTTCATTCCTGTTTGCAGAGAAAACTAGGCAAAGTGACAGAGTAGACCTTTGTTTTCTTTTCTCTGCCAGCTTAGCGTTCTTCACCCCTTTTTATGGAGGGACACCCCAGTGTCCCTTTGGGGAACCTCCCTACCTCAGTGCTGGCAATGTGGTCGGGACTCCTCTGACTAAGGCGCAGGCACAGGACCCGGGCTTGGGTCCCGGGACTCTGACGTTTAAGTCCTGAGACACATCTTCACCTTGAAGACTCTGCCTGCTGCGCTTGCTCCAGCCCCTCCTCTGAGCGCTGCTGATTCTGAGACTGATTCTAAGAGTGACCTCCCATCCTTCCAATAAATAAGGCCCCGTATCTTTGGGTGCAGTTAGCTGAGCCCGCTTCTATTGCCTGCAAGCTGGAGTCCCAGCCATCCAAGGGAGTTCCTAAAGTTCATGCAGGTGATACGGGACTCGAACCCAGATGGCCTGATGCCAGAGTCCAGCTTGGCCACTGCCTGGCCCATGGACATTTCCCAAAGTGGTTGTGAAATTTGCACTCTCTCCCACAACACCACCGCACTGTTTCTGTGAATGGGTAATGTCTTAAACTACTCAAAAGGTGATTTTCATTGTCCTCAATCTTCGGGGCTTCACTAACTCCATGCGCCAGATCCTGGTACCCCAAGAGGTATATGTACCCCAGTTTTAGATAGTCACCTAAAAGGTATTTGACTCCTTGCTACAACCCCAGGCCTTTGCTCAGAAATTCCTTCCCCACACCCCACCCTCCTGCACCCACGGGACCTGCTCCAGGGACTGGGGTAGGTGGGGGTCCAGCATGGCAGTGCTTTTTAGGGCCCAGTAGATTGACTTGCCTAAGTCTTCCCCAGCTTTGGGTGTTTTCACCCAACCCCACATTTTTGTCATATCCACATTCTTCCTGTGCGATCATTTTCTTAACATTTGGTGTTAAATTGCCACATGTCCATTCTTTACTTGAAAAGACTTCATGCATATCGCTGCTGGAAAGGGCACTGAGCATAAATAGAATACAGCAACACCCAGAAAACCACATACATCGCAGTCCAACCAGACACTGCCGTCTGCCCCGAGCGCCAGGCCAGCCAGGCCTCTGCCCCAGCACCGCAGGGGTGAACCAGGTGTTGAAGATGCCCCGCCCCACGCTGCTCACTTCCTCTGCGAGTGAGCTGGTGTCATTTCAGGCCCTGTTGTGTGCACATGCGTCACGTTTTGGGAAACACTGGTCCTCGCTGGACAGTTGAAAACAGAGAGGGAAAGGGTCTTGTCCACAGCCACACAGCACATCAAGGGAGAGAGACTGGAACAAGGGCTATCCCACCTACATTCCAGCTCTCTCTGGAGCACTTAAAGCACTTCGCATGCTCCCAGGCAACTAGGGATCATCTGGAACCACATTGTTAATCCCCAGCAGCCACTCCCCTTCCATCTGTTAGGTTTGGGCCCTCCCCTTCACCCCCCACTGCACCCGCAGTGCCAGTTGGTGTGGGTGCTGCAAATGCAAACTCATTTAAATGTCAGCTGGAGCAACACCCAGCGAGAAAGGCAAACAGGTGACAAAAATAGATGTGACAATCACAGTATCCCAGACTGTCAGCAGGCGCTTCCAGTCCCTCTTAACCATTCCCGGGGTAAGTATCCCTTGAAGAATCAAGACAACTAGAGACTCCTGCCCAAGGAAAGCTCACACACACAAGTGATTTTGCATGTTATTTTGGGGGGGGGGTCACAGGGCCATCCCACCTCAACATCCTGTTTTTCAAACCCATCTCATGGACTGGGGTTCCGAGAAAGAGTTTGTGTGCAGAAAGCAACTTGATGCAAAGAATGTGCAAACAACTGGTCTTGGTGATTTTTCTGGCAGCTCCCAGTTAAGGAGTGCTGGAGAAAAGCGCAAGTCCGCCCCTGAAGCAGCGGTGCAAGGTCCACCATTCACAAACAGAAACCTCACCCCTGACTTATCTCTTCGGGATGAGCCTTGGGGTTTATCTGAAAGGCGGGGGCACTTCTGTAGCGTCAGTAAACCTCTTTAAGCACTCTGAAGCGGGTCTGGGGGGAGGTGTCGGCAGGGGAGGCGACACCAGGTCTCCAAGGCCTCCATTTCCAGCCTCCGCAGCCACGGCCCCTACCCGCCGCAGGCACCGTCCCAGGACGCCATCAGCACAGAACACAAAAGCAGCCACACCCTCTGGCTTATGCAACCCCAAAGGCCTGGCCAAGGTCCTGAGTGGCCTTAATGTGCGTGCCTTGCCCTTGCCATCTCCATTCCCCTGACTTCACACAGGAGAGTGGATCCCTGGGATCAGGACCAGCCCATACTTCCTCTCCTTCTTGTTCTCGGACCTTGTAAGCATAAGGTCTCGGCATGGCCCCATTTGAAATCTCTGTGCTCACGGTGGCTTTGTTTCATAGCAAGGATTTGGGGGAAAGGTGTCCCACCCTGAAAGGAAGTGGTAGGGGTAGAAGTTGAACAATAGGACTAGAGGCAGAGGCCCCTGGGATGGAAAGGATGGATAATTGATGAGAAGGGAACGAGAAATTGTTGAAAGGTAGCCTGCAGGGAGAGGAGCAGGAGTACCAATGGAGTCTGGCTGTGGGACCAGCGATGTGCAGGTGGCGATAGAGGGTGTCACGTGGTCAGCAAGGAGCTGTTCCCACCCCCCACTCTGCCATGAAAAACTGTCAGAAAGTTCAAGGCTCAGGGAGCTGACTCGGTGTAGGTGGGGCTGAGAAGCCAGCTTCATGGTAAGCTGGGCTGAGAGGCAGGCGCGTGGCCTGCTGAGTCCCTGCCACAGCCACCTTGCCCTCCCGGGTTTTCTGTGCTGCATATGCTGTAAAATGCGCCCCAACCTCAGAACCCAAGGACAAATGGTCCACACTCAGTTGCCTCGGTTTCCTCATCTGTGCAGTGGGGACAGTCACTCCCAGGGTTGCTGGGAGTCAGAGATGGGTGAGGGGTGTGGAGGGTCTGTCCAGGGTCAGGGAGTGGCTACATGCTTCCTCCTCGGGGCACCCTGCAGCCCCAGGAGATAACCTTCTGGAGGTCACAAACTCAGACGCCTGTGGCGTTGGAAAACGAGGGCACGATGCTGGCTGGTGGTGGCACATTCAGCCCTAGGACCCTTCCTTTCGTCACTGAGAGGCAGAATAGCGTAGGGGCTGTGAACACAGACTCCGGGGCCATGTCTGGACCCAAATCTTGGTTCTGCCACTTACCAGCTGTGAACCTCTGCATCTCGGTTTCCTCATCAATGAAGCGCTTAGTAAGTGACAAGATATACCACTGGCAAACAGCATACCTGCTGTTTTCTTATCCCTCATCAATGGCAGACATCGCTAATTGATCAAGATAATCTGTTTTCTTCTCTTGCCCCATGGAAAACATTGCGAACTGATCAAGATATTCTTTCTCCCTGAGCCTCAGAAGCTTCCTGTGCGTCCCGAGCTCCAGGCAGCCATTCCCAATAGATAAGATTTGGCGCTTGAGATGAAATCGTTTTGCCATCTTTGTTACCATGCCTAGAGAGCACAATTCCTGGCACGTAACTGATTGTGTATAAATGTCAGTTACCATGCAGTCTCTGCTCAGCGCAGGAATCCTTATCCATTATCCCCCACTTCTGCTGACTCACCTCCACTGACAGGGAGCTCACTACTTCCTCAGGCTGGCCAGTCTGTTGCTGTACAGTTCTGATGATTAGGAAGTTCTCAAATCTCCCTCCCTGTATTTCCCTTATCCCTCAGTCTATAATTCTATGCAAAGTACTCCCTTCTCTCCTGGGTTAGCTGCCATTATGGATTGAAGTGACTTATTTTTAGGCGATAAATTTGAACCACTAGATGGGTAAAACCTTCTCTCAGCTTGCATGTATTTGATCCCAGACGAGCTAAGCAGCTTCGGCATTTGATGGACATGTCGGGGGGAGTATGTGAGCATGGATGTGACTGTGTTAGAATGTGTGGGCGAGGGACAGACAGGAAAGAGAGAGTAAAAGCGTATTCTAAAGCCTTATAATACACCAGGCCAATGCCACTCCTTACGTAAGCCTACTAGCTTCTCTGAGGATTGGGGCTGCATTCAGGGCCCCGTCATTAGCTGATTAAGGCTGATTATTCCAAGGGGAGGGACAGTAAAGAGGGACGAAAAGTTACATAACCCTCCGTTTGTTTGGATTTAATCCACGCTTCTAAATTTAGGAGCTGGAAACTGCAAAGATGAGCCCCTGGCATTTGGAGGTGGCGCTGGCCCCACGGGGAACGTGGGTGTGCTGAGCGCCGGGGCCCCGTGGTGCCCACAGTGGAGGTGAGGGTTCTTTGCAGGGGGCAGTTCAGGGGCCTCATCTCACGGTGCCAGGGGGACTTATGTGGGCAGCCAGTGCTGCCCAGCACAGTTCACACCCCAGAGCAGGTGACTATGCAATGGGGGTAGGGGCAGTGGTGGCACTGAGTGTGGACATCACGGTGACAATGAGGTGAGCTGGAACTGGGTGTCCTGATGGACTGTGCAGTTCTAGGAAAACCTGGGCAGCCGTGGTTGCCCCTGGGGCACAGAATGTCTGTGTGTGGTCTGGTGTGGCCGTTTCCAAATGGATCTCCATTCTGCCGGCACGCACAGCTTTCCTCTTCTACCTATTTGTGGCAGGGGTGTGGAAGATCGCTACAGACATTCAGGTTGTGCACTGCCCAAGGGCACCATATCTGAGGGAGCACCTCACATCGAGAACAGCACAGATTCCCATGTGTGAGGATCATTTTTTCAAGATGGCCTCAAAGGAGGCTCTAACAGAACTGTTATTACAACACTTTTCTGGAAGCTGGAAGTCAAGTGTCTTGAGCAAAGGAAGTCTTTTCCTGATTTTCCCAAAGACACTGGATGGGCCAGCAGCACCTTCCTCCAACCTCCACGGGCACCAGCTGCACCCCACCCTGAGTTCAAGGCACATGGTCCTGTTAAGGGAGGAGCTGCTGAAAACTGAGGATAAAGAGTAGCTTCCGAGCTGTGACTAGTCTATGCAAGGTCTCAGAAACATTTCCCAGGCCGGTGCAGAGAGGTGGTAACACTCGGTAATAGCACACGCGATAAAGTGCAGATAAAAAGCACTTTATTAACTGTAAAGAATCCACACCCATTTTAGGAAGTGCTATGAAGTTGTGTCACTGGGGAACTGGAGCCAGACTTGGCCTCCGCCACTTTCTAGCTCTGCAACCTGGGATGAATCACTTCACCTTTCCGGGCTTCCGCTGATCAGCTGTCGTGTGGAAATCAGATGGCCCACTGCCACGCAAGAATCAAATGGGAAAATGGCTGTGAAGGGCCCTGCCCCGGAGCCCGGCTCAGGCCGGAGCGGGTGCTCTGTAAATGCTTGCTTTCTCCCTCAACACCACTTTAAAAAGCATCCAGGCCGTTGAAACACTAGAATGTGGGATTTCCTTTGAAATCCTATGTACTTAGGAAAAAAATCATGTCCAGCATCCTGGCTAAAAATACCCTTTATGTCTGCCTCCCTGCCCGCCAGTCTAAGCCTGTCCCCTGCCACACTGCCCGAGCTCGCTCCACTCCTTGCTGCTCCCTGAACGACGGGCCAGGCCTGTGGCCACCGCATGCCCACTGTCCTTGCCGTTTCTGTCCCTGGAATGCTCTCCCCTCACCTTTCTAAGATGGGCTCCTTCTCCTCGGTCAGGTCTCAGCACAAATGTCACTTCCTCAGTGCAGTCCCTGCACTTCCTACCACCTCACTCTGTCTTAATTTTCTACATGGTCTTTTATTGCTTTTTGTGTTTTATCTCTTTGCTGACTTGTTTATTTCCTATCTTCACCACCAAAAGAAAGCTGCACGAGAGCAGAGATCTTTTTGCCTTGCTCACCACTGTACCCCAAAGCCCAGGTGTCTGACAAGTGTCTGTTGATGCATGAACAACGTTTGTCAGGAGAATGAAGCAAGATCATCTCCTTCCAAGCTTACCAAGCCCCTCTCCCCACCTCTTCCTGCCTTGTCCCTTGCTCTTTCTTCCTGCCTCTTCCTGGATGGCTTCTCTCTTTGTCCACATTTCTCTCCTCTTCCGCTAATGACTTCCTAGGCTCTTTCCGGATTCCCTTGCTGGAGCAGAGAGCTTAAAACATCTTGTTCTTTCTGCTTTCAAGGTTAGAGGGATTTTCTCATCTTTCAGAAACTGCTTGTCATCTTGGGTCTTCTTCCCTCTGATGAGGGTGAGGGGAGGGGGCACATGGAGCCAGTGGGGGAGACGTGGGTGGGAGGAGGTTTAGGGAATAAAGAGCCTGCTGCCCCCAGAGGTATTGAAGTCATCATCCCTGAGGCCATGAGTGGAGGCTGGGTAACTATTTTTTCAGGATGTTCCTAGCTCCACCCGCTGGGGAGAGCCTCAGTCCCAGCTGCTGAGGCAGACAAGTTTACTTCTGCTTCTCTTTTTATAACCAGGCTTTTACAAATCTGCTATGCAACGGCTTCAGTGAATTGGTTTGGCTTATGCCAACTGTTAAGTGGACTAAAGAATTTAAATAGCATTCACTTTATAGTTTACAAGTCTCTTTCATCAGGCATGCAAGTCAGCAAGTGTTTAATAAGTACCTACTATGTATCAGAAATGGTTCTCGGTTCTTTTCATATAATAATTTACTCACCAGGCAGGCAGTATCACTATCATTGCCCCATTTTACAGAGGAGGAAGCTGCAACCCAGAGTTGGATTTTCCGTAAGGCTCAGTGCCTTGGCCTGTCCGTGCTGCTATGACAAAGTGCCACGGACTGGGTGGCTTGTAAACAACCGGAGCTTATCGCTCTCAGCTCTGGAGGCTTGAAGTTCCAGATCAGGGTGCCAGCATGGTCATGTGAAGGTCCTCTTCCTAGCCTCAGGCTTCTTATGTCCCAAGCTGGTGGAAGAGGCTAGGGGGCTCTCTGGAGCTTCTTTTATAAAAGCACTAATCCCGTTCGTGACTTAATCACCTTCCAAAGGTCCTACCTCCTAATAACCCCCATCTTTGGGGACGAAGATTCAACCTATGAATTTGGGTGGGATGGCGGGGGGCACACACATTCACACCGTAGCACTCAGAAAACAAGGTTTCAGGATTTCTTCTGTGCACAGGCTCCTTCCTTATAGCCAGGGGGAGCTCAGCGCATCCATTGGCCATGCGTGCAACATTCTCAAAAGCAATATATTTCACCTGCAAGCAACTAAGAAGATCCAGTTTAGGGGAAGTTCAGTTGTGGACACATTCAGTTTGAGTTTACTGATATAAATGCCTGTGGTTCAAAGTCCGCCACCTTGGTGTAGAAGACGGCTTCCCTACAGCTCACCGTGCCCACTCACCGCACCGTGACTCGGAGTTCCTCTCACCATATGCATGGGCTTTACGTCACCCAGCACAGACAGTACGCAGATGGCGAAGGAAAAGTTGGGCCTGAAAGGTAAGGAGCCAGAAGCTATTCTGCAGAAAGTTCTTCCCACCGATCGGACTGTGAAATTGTAAATGGAGGATATGCTTCTTGTTGCTGTCATCTACCCGTAGTCCAAACCCTGTTCTATTCTGTGGGAGTAGACTGAGTAATGCAGAATGCACCATCACAAACACAACACATGTTCTTTCTTCTTTGGGAAAGATCATGAAAGATGCAAGATCAGATTTCTATGTTTGTAGGGCACAAACTTACAGCTGTACTAAAAACAACAAAAGTCTCTAACAGATCATATATGAAAACTGAACAATAGTGCTGAAATGTGTGGGTTTATATAAAACATTTCCAAGTACATCTTGTGAAACAGAAACTTTCCTGAACAATCTGTAGTAGTAAAAGCTTTATTCATAGGCCATGCTAAAGGAAAGACAATTATCTTTTAATTACCTATAAAAAAATGACAGAATCATCATCGTATGAAGGTGATCAGTGAAGTGTTGGGGGAAGGGATTATAAAGGAATGTCAGAGACAGTTGATTAATAAAACAATATTGTGTTGTTTTTCTGGTCAATGATGTTTGTGGCATTTGTCAGCTTTCTAAAATTTCTAATTTTCTATGACTCCTTTTCTCATTCTAAATCTTACTTTTTGGACTTAATTTTCTATTCTTTTCCTTAAGGGACCCCAAACTGTAGCAGGAGTGTCCAACCTGCTGTCTGCCAGCCACGTGAAGCCCAGGATAACTGGGAATGAGGCCCAACACAAAATCGTACATTTACTTAAAACCTTAGGAGATTTTTTTGTGATTACATGTCGCAATGTATTTAATGTGTGGCCCAAGACAACTCTTCTTCTTCCAGTGTGGCCCAGAGATGCCAAAAGGTTGGACATCCTTGTACAGGCTTTGGGCTCTCTACCTTTATAAATGTCTCTATGGTAGCTATCAGGATAGGGTGGCTCCCTCATGCAAATGCAAATTCATACAATCCCTGGTTCTTCTTTTTCTGCCCCTTTAACACAAAAAGTGGCTTACAGTCATCACACTGGCAGCTGCAGCTGTGCCAACGTGTAGCAAGACAAGGGTGCGGGGTGAGGATGGTGGCCGCACAGCCAGGGAGCAGTAGAGGTGTGAGAAGCAGCTGGATTTGGACTCAGTCCTAGGGAGACAGCCAGCAGGAGCTGCTGATGACGTGGCGGGTGAGCGCAGGAAAGGAAGACATCGAGGGTGACTGCGGCTGCCATGCCGATTTTCCTTCGGGGACTGTGACTTGGGGAGTCAGAATTCTGGGAAGGCTGCTGTGGGCGGAAGGGAGACAGGCCTCTCTCCCGCTGGCGGGCGGGATGGCAGGAGGGAAGGTACTAGCAGCATCCCTGCCCCGCAGTGCCGACGCCCCGGAAGCCCCCGAGGGGAGCGCCAGCGGCCTGCAGCAGCCTGCCCGGCCTGCCCCGCGCAGGCGGCCTGCCGCAGCCCGACACGTGCGGCTCTTCCCGTGGGCGTCCCACGTGTGGCCCCGCGTGCGCCCCAGCCTCTGCCGCCCTGGCCTGGGGCCGGCTGCTGGGGCCGCTGCCAGCTCCAAAGAGGAGCAGGCGCCTGCAGATCGGGGCGGGGCGCGGTGGGGCCGCGGCGTGAAACTGGGCTGGAGGCGCAGGGAGCCGGTCCGGCGCCCCCTCTGCCGCCAGCCTGCGCTGTGACCCGTGCCCATGGCTTCGCTTCCCTGAATCTCCCCTTCCCGTTGAGGTGTGTGAATGTGTCCTTCCTGGAGAAGCCTGTGCTGGCTTGTTGAGATTTTCCAGGGCTGAGATGACAACAGTGATAATAAAACAGTAAAAACAACCGTGACAAACATTTACTGAGTGCTCACCCTGTGCCAGAAACTCTTACTCATATAATCCCCCAGCAACCTCATGATGTCAGCCCTTTTATGGTCCCCGTTTTACAAATGAGGGAATTAAAGCAGAGGGAGATGCTCATATGATGGTTGTAATTACCGCTAATCACCATAAAATAATGGCTACTATTAACCGTATTGAGACTGACGGGTCTGTGGCTTAAGGAGGGCTTCCTGTGTGCAAGCAGCTGGTACATGGGATCACTCTAAATCCTGCATCTCTCTGGGGAGGGGTTTTTACATCATCCCCGTTTTACAGGTGAAGACTGAGTCTCAGGGCAATAAAGTCACTTGCCCATAAGGACAGGTGGTCAAGGGGCAGAGTCAGAACTCAAACCTCAGCCGTGATCACTACCAGCCATTCTGAAGGGGTCTTTTGCCTGTGATCCCCCATCTCCTCGCCTTGCCCCTGTCCCTAAACTGGGTAGGATGGTAATGGTCTCTGCCCACAGGGTGCTCATTCCTGCTTCACTGATTCGTGGATCAGTGACTGCTGCACCCCAGGGCACTCGGCTGGGCCCGGTAGAAGCTGGATGGAAAGCGGACCTCGGCACCCACTTACCATGCACTCACCTGAGCCTGCTTCCTGCCTCTGGGCTCAGGTGAAAGAGCCCAGAAAAGCCACTTCTTGTAAATTTTCTCCTGTGGGTTTTGGGCTGGCCAGCTTTCCAGAAGACACCTGTCTTTCTTTCCTGCCAGGTGCCTGGTGATCTTGCCATCTCCCTTGTATCCACTGGCCCTGCCCCTGGCGAACTCTGGAGGCCTGGACGAAAGGTCTCCTAGGGAGGCCTGGTCACTTCTGAGGGGTGGTCACCTTGCCCACTGGTCCAGAAGTCTCCCAGTCTTCTCCTCAGTGCATCCCCAAAGCCCCTGCTTTGCTCCCGTGCCCTGCAGACCCCGACCTAGAGAGCCTCTGGGCTGGTAAGAAACCTGGATGCTCAGAATCTGATGGGGCAGATGGGTGGGGTTCAGGAAAGGTCGCACTCCCCCGAGAGGCTGAGGCTGCTGTGCCACCGGGAAGCGGGTGGGCGTGGGCCCCTGGCTTCCCTACTCCTGAAGAGGGCTGCGAGGCCCTGGAGTGCTGCCCAGCCTCGTGTGCCTGATGTCGGCTCTGTGGCTTTCCCTGACCCACCGAGCAGGGCTGCTGGGACAAGAATTGAAGATCAGCTTCGGCCGAGGCCCTCAGCGACTGCTGGCCTGGGGACTTGCTGGCTGGAGTCCTCTGTGCGTGGGTATGTCTTCCTCCCACCACACTGGCCCCCCAAACACCCATGGCCTTGACCTCAGAGACCTTTTTCCTTGCTGAGGGTATAAGGTGGTGGTGTCTTCTTCACATGTGAGGGGTTGTGCTATGAATCCCTGAATGTGGAGGAGGCAGTGTGGTTGACGAGAGAGCCTGGGCCAGGTGAGAAAGGCGCCTGAATGTTTACCTGGCCCGGCACACAGCTGTCCGGGGGCAGAAACTCCTGGAGCTCAGACTCAGGCCTTTGCCTGCTGCCACTGTGTCCTGCCTGCGCTGTCTGTCCCACACAAGGGAAGCATCTCCCAGGCCTCAGAGTCTCCCTCCTGTGCACTGTACATGTGTGCCTTCTGTGGGTTTCCGTTGTTCTTTGTTTTTTTGTTTTGTTTTGTTTTTTATAGCAGTATTAGGTTCATAGCAAAATTGCGGGGAGGGGTCAGAAATCTCACACACACGCCCTGCCCCCACACATGCCTGTCCTCTCCCGACAGAGCCGTGCGCTTGGTACTTTATAGTCTCATACACGGTAGTTTTACTGCCCTGAAAATCCCCTCTGCTCCACCTATTTTTTTTTTAAACTCTCCTACATTTTGAGAATGGAGATGTTTTTACTGGGGTTTTTGCCAATGTAAAAATCATGCACAAAAGTCCCTTGTTAATGGCCCCTCCCATTCCTAGGGCAACCTCTGCTAGGAGTGCTGGTGTCTGTTTCCTTCTCTTCGTTTTACGTCTTTGTAAACATACACCACCCTGTGATTATGGGGGTCAATCACACGGGAAGTCACGAGAGCCAGTACCAGTGCCGGCATCGACTGAGTGCCTACTGTGTGCCTGACCTTCCATTCTCACAGTGCCTGTGAGGCAGGCGTGATTTGTACCTTTGCCTCACAGCTGAGAAGACTGAGTCTCAGAGGGCCCAGGGATAGTAAGTGTAGAGCAGGGATTTGAGCCCAAGTCTCTCTGACTGGGCTAAGAGCGCTGCACTTTGAAAAGCAGAAAGCGTCCTGGTGTGTGAGGAATTCTGCCCTTGCATCAGGACCCTGGGGACGGAGACTCTGAGCCTGCATGGGAAGGGTCTGGGGAAACAGCTTGTCTGCTGGCTGGGCCCCTAAAGGCGGACAGAGAGGCCTTAGCAGCCTGCAGTGCGGCTCCTTCTCTTCTCAGGCATGGTTCCTAGAGGACCCAGGAACCTGGGGGAGGAACCGATTGTCCCATCTCCCAAGTCCGTGTCCACAGGACACGTCAGCAGAAAGGATACACCCACTCAGAGGAATGTATTGTGCACACTTGCACACGCACATCCTTGTCCTCTCAACATCCAAAGCTCCCTCTGGTCTGTTATCTCAGCTGAGCCTCGCATGAGGGCTGCGTCCTCTGGTGGCCTAGGCCGTGCGCTGCACAACGGTAAGGGTCACCCGCCGCATGGACTGCGGTGTGAATGGCACACCCTGGAGTTGTCTAACATAGTGGCACTGGTCCCCGCTCACAGGGACCTGGGAGTGAGCCAGGGAGGCTTGGCCCATTTTAGAGCTGGTGGAAACTGATGCTCAGAGACAGCCAGGGACTGACTTCCCCACGGGTCACGGAATGAGTCAGCGGTTGGAAGAAAATCTGTGTCATCTTTTACCTCCCTTCCCCCAAGCATTTCAAAAAGAATTTTTTCTTCCTAAAACTTTGGTTTACTTTAAAGACAAATCATATTCAAATTTCTATCTTTCTATTCATTCATTCATTCATTCGTTTTTTAGAGTTTCAGATAATTTGTTTATGAGGCAAATTGTTTTACAGAATAGTCATGGGCATGGATCTGCTTGAGGACAATGCTTGGGTGTCTTGCTGGCTGTGCATCCTATACCTCCATCTTGGCCGGAAGTCTCTTTCTACTTATTTTTGGAAAGGAACCATTTTCACACGATACAAGATCTTAAGGGTACAAAAGAGCACAAGGAGAAGTTTGCTCTCCCCGACCCCCACCCCCCAGGCAGCCACTGTTGCTGTGTTGTGTACCCTTCCAGAGACGGTCCTACCCTTTTCACAAAAATGGGCGCATTTGATGCTAATCACACCTTACTGCCTTCACGTTAAATGCCCTGCAATATATCCAAATACTTCAGGCTGTCTGATTCTATGTTTTGCTATGAACGGGATTCTATTATGTGGAGGCTTTGGAAGTCACCAGTGTTCACTGTGGCTGCTTCTGATCTCGCACTAGAGCAAACAGTGAGCACTAGATGAACTCCTTGCACACGTTCCATTTCACAAGCTTGAGAGAAGCACCTGGAGGATAAATTCTTTTTTTTTTAATTGAAATATTTCATTTTTGAAACAAAACTAACATATCATGAAAGGACATACAGGGTGAAGCAAAAAGTAGATTTACAGTTGTGATATAGGAAACACAGTTTATTCTTGTATTATTATTTATTAATTATTGTGTCATTTTCCATATGAACAGCTGCAAACCTACTTTTGCCCCACCCTATATAATAAAGTAAATGAGAAGGTCCAACCTTCCCATCCATACAGATTCCATTCTCTGGAAGTGATCACTGTTTCATTTAAAAAAAAAAATTAAGCTTTTATTTATTTATGTTTAGAGAGAGGGGAAGGGAGGGAGAAAGAGAGGGAGAGAAACATCAATGTGTGGTTGCCTTTCACACGCCCCCTACTGGGGACCTGGCCTGCAGCTCAGGCATGTGCCCTGACTGGGAATTGAACCAGTGAGTGACCCTTTGTTTCACAGGCCGGCACTCAATCTGCTGAGCCACACAGCCAGGGCCACTGTTTTATATTATTTCACAGCTTGCTATATGTGGTTGATTGAAAAAATGGCCACAACCCTTCATACCTCCCTGTTTCTGTGCCCTTCCTAATGTGATTGTACAGTTTCTTCCAACAAGAGGAAGAGTCTATTTCCCCCTGCCTTGAATCTGGACTTGGTCATATGCCTTGCTTTGTCAAGTAGAATGTGGCAAAAGTGATGATATGCTAGTTCTGACCCTAGGCCTCAAGAGACCTTGCGTGCTTCTGCTAGTTCTTTCAGAGCCTTGCTGCACACTGTGAATAAGCTGAAGTAGCCTGCTGGAGGATGAGAGCAGGTACAGCAGGGAAGAGTCAGCCCATTTGCCCCAGCCAAGGACCCAGAGAGCGAAGAGCCCATCCAGAACCAGCAAATCTGCCTCCCCAGCCCTGAGCTGGTCATAGGTGCATATAGGAGCTCAGCAGAGACCAGAGAGCTGCCCCAATGAGCCCAGCCTAATTGATGACCCTCAGAATCTCAGGCTCATTTGCTAAATACGTAGTTTTTCAAGCCACTGAGTATGGAAGGATCTTTTATGCAGCTTTGTCAAGGCCATAGGTCACTGCTACAATGTATCCCTGAGATATTTCCCCAAACAGACATCTAAGTCAACTGCATCCTTTCTCATAGCTACAAAACATTTCATTTGTGTGCAGGTAGCATGATTTATTTTTCCAGTGCCTTCCTGGTGGACTTTTCGGTTGTATCTTTGTTTTGTGCCTCTGTAAAATAGGTCTGATAACCCTGCTTTGAAATTAATTTGTAAGAATTAGCATGGGTGAGCCCTGGCCAGGTAACTAAGTTGGTTAGAATGCTGTTCCAATACGCCAAGGTTGCGGGTTCAATCTCTCGTCAGGGTACATATAAGAGGCAACCAATGAATGCATAAAGAAGTGGAACAACAAATTGATGTCTCTTTCTCTTTCTCTCAAATTAAAAAAAAAAATTAGCTTTGGTGAGTCAGTTATAATGGCTGACACTTAGAAAGTACCTGGCATGCGTTTTTTCACCTTTCTCTTTCCTGTGGGTCAGTTCCCACTCAGATAGGAGCGGGAAATAGGTTCGTCTCAGTGCCAGTTTGTCTGATTAGCTGCTCCCTTGAGCTTGCACTGGGCAGGATTCTGGGTCAGAGGGAAACAGCACCATGACTGGCCAGTGGTGCCTGCCACGTGTGTGAGGTGGGAGTGGGGAGAGAGGGATGTGTGTTCCTTCACACATGTCTCCGTCTGAGCCGAAGTGGATCTTGCTCCTATTCATTCAGAGGACTCTGAGAGGCCAAATGACCTTCAAGACCTAAAAGGAGGGCCCTGGGAGGATTTGGACCCAACTTGCTGTGTGACCTTGGACAGCTGCCCCTTTCTTCCTGTACTTCAATTTCCCTCTTGGTACAATGCTCAAGTTGGTGGCGCAGGAGGGACTCAATCCTAGGTCACCCGACTCCTGTACTATCCCTCTGTGCCTGGCGGCTGAGCCCTCACAGGGTGATCTGGCCTGGAAGCACGGCTTGCCCACGCTGTGGGCCCGCCGGCCTCCTGAATGTTGCGTAGATTCCACCAAGGCTTCCCCAGGACGAGATAACCTGGGAAGCCACTTGCTGAGGATGGCAACCAGGTTGAATATCCTCAGCTGCACTATCCCCTTCCCATTTACATCCACCCTGAGGATATAGTCCTTTTGATGGGGGAGGTCCTAGCTTTTTGTGCTAAGGGGCTCCTCTTTTATTTTTATTTATCTTTTCTCGGGAAATGGTCCATGGGATAGATTTTTTTTCTGTTTTATTGAATTTATTGGGGGTGACATTGATTAACAAAATTATGTAGGTTTCAGGTGTACAATTCTGTAATCCATCATCTGTTTATTGCTGTGTGTGTTCACCAGCCCAGGCCGAGTCTCCTTCCGTCCTGAGGGGCTCCTACTTTACACCCTCCACCTTGAGCAGTCCTGAGCATATTTGTATTTATCGATTACTTTTTCCAGAAAATCTGCAAGTAAAATTTAATTAAAATTCAGAAACAGATTAAAAAAATAGTAGAGTATATTCTAATCTAGAATATAATAGTATATTCGGTTCTATATAATAAAACATAGCATAGCTAAAATAAATGATGTATTGCAAGACAGAAGGAGGTTGAGAAAAAAGGTCTCTCTTCTGCATTTTCTCAAACTGACCTCCCTGCCCCCATCCATGTGCCCCGATTCAGAGCTGGGTGGGCGGACACTTCTCCTTCCCTTGCCCTCAGCAGGCATGGCTAATCAATTACAGCACTCTTCCTCACTGAGCCTAAATACAACCTCGTTATCCTTCTAGATAGTCAGCCTCCATTCAGCAAAGTGAAAAACTCTTTTCCATCTACAGCTTAAAGTTACAGCCTTCCTGGGGATCAAGTTGTCTGAGGGAGGAGGCCGAGGCTTGGGTGGTAGGATTTCCAGCATTAGCCTCTGGTTCGGTTAGGATCTAGGACTAGGAGAGAGAGGCATGTTTAACTCTGAAAAGTCAGCATTTCCAGACACACACACACACACACACACACATGCACACACACTCTCATGCACACACATACACACACCCTCACACACTTCCCCCTCCCACGTAAGTGTTCTTCTGCTTTGGTATTTCTTTTTTAAAAAAATATTAATTTATGTATTTATTCTTCAGTATTTCCAACAGCTTCCTTGTCCCTGTTTGAAGCTAGAAGGGAGCTGGCCGACACTAAACTACTACTCCAGACTCGGATGGAGGGACAGACTTCCCTACGAATTTTCTCACAGTAACGAGATGCCGTCTGGAAATAGTTCCCCCTCACCGAGCCTCAGTTTTCCTCCTCTGGTGAGGGAGGGAGAGAATAATTTCACCTCTTAAGATGCTGGGCACCTTAAATGAGATAATCTGCGACAGCCTCTGAGCACAGTGCCTGACACCGAGTACGTGTTCACTTAAAAGTGACTGCTATCATCATCATCGTCGTTATCATTCTCATCATCATGACTTCCTCCCAGACTCAACCTCCCTTTCCCAGGGCCAGCTTCCTGGAGAAAGCAATCCTGGGAGGTAGCTGTGTAGAGAATGGTGGTGGGAACCAAGCAGACAGCAGCTCCATGAACTCTGACCTGGACTTCTCAGCTCTAACCCTTTCCCCACCCCCACCTCACACCAGCAGCCCCAGCAAAATCACAGCCGCTCCATCCCTCCCACCTCTCAGGCCTGACCACTTCTGACCACAGTGGTGGCCAGATGCAAGGACCTAGGGGTCCTTGTTTACAGAGGCGGGGAAAGCAGGGCTAGTGCCTCGGGGCTTGGAGGAAGCCATATATACCTGCTCAATCTGTGTGCCAGAGAACAGCAGTCTTTCTAAATGTGTCTTTGCGGAAAATGTAAGATGGTCACCTAAAACTGCCCTTTATCACCTCCCGCCTGCTCCACTCGGTCTTCCATTCACTCACTATACCTTCATCGAGCACCTGACCACGCCCTCCCTGCCCCATTCAGTCTTCCAGGCTCAGCAGTCCCAGTCTGCACCTGTGCAATGAACAAATGCTGGTGAGAATTTCCATGAGGCCGAAGCATATAATGTCTGTGCAAGTATAAACCACAAAGCACACCCTCTCTGCACATTTCTGTGTATGTTTGCTGACAGGGATCCAGAGAGAACTCCAGCACCACAGGGAGCCCAAGGCCGGGGGAGGAGACAGCACAGGTGTAAACCATCTGCCTCCTGCCCCTCCCTGAGCTCTGGGTACCAAATGTGTCACAGGCTACGGATTAGGAAGCTGAGGGCCAGACGGGTGGCACGTGGTGCACACATCTACTTCAGTGATTTTCAACCTTTTTAAAAAAGACTTTATTTATTTTTAGAGAGAGGAAGGGAAAAAGAGAAGATGAGAAACATCAATGGGTTGCCTCTCGTAGGCACCTCGATGGGGGACTGAACCTGCAACCCAGGCGCACGCCCTGACCAGGAATCAAACCGGCCCCTTTCGTTCTGCAGGACGACACCCCACCAACTGAGCTACACCCACCAGTCAGGGCAATTCAGCTTTTCCATCTCATGGCACATATAAACTAATTACTAAAATTCTGTGGTACACCAAAAAATATATATTTTTGCCAAGCTGACAAAAAGGTATAACTTTGATTCATTTGTACCAGACGGCTATTGTTGTCTTGGCTGTTGTCATTTTTTAAATTTGACAATCCAAGGGAAAACAGGTCAGTGCCCCTGACTAAATAGTCGGGCACTGCATGTTTTAAAAATCCTTGCGACGCAACAATGAAAAATCACTGGTCTAGTTGATTGTTGAGTCTGGTGTGCTTTCTGCTGCCCCAGGTGTAACAGGCTCCAGGTGGGTTTTGATGGAGCAGCTTTAGGCTAAGAGGATGGGAGTGGGGATGGCATGGGTAGGGGGGAAGGAAGCACAAGATCAGCTTAGTGGGCAGTAAGTAGGTTAGGGTGGCTGGCACTAAATTGTCCCAGGTTACGGGGACAAGAAAGGGAGATAAGGGCCCAAGTGGGTCTGGGGAGCCAGAGGCCTCAGCCCCAAACCACAGGAGTGTCACCTGCACACCTGGCCAAACCCTGCACCCCTAGCTGGCGTGTGGAGGAGTCAGACACTCTCTGGCCCTGGGAGTTCACAATTGACCTTGTCAGTGAGTCAGATCCACAAGAGAAAAGTATGGGCAACTGAGGAGGACCAGGGATCCCCGACCCAGAAGAGAAGGCTTAGGGGGGTGGGGGCGGGAATACAAGGCCTGCCTGGAGCTGAAAAGGTGCACAGCCTGGTGGAAAGGGGTGGAGAGGACTCAGAGGCAGAGAGGCAGGGTGTGCCCCAAGGCTCCAAGGCTCTGAGCCCGGAGTGAGGTGTCTGAGGAGGTGGGGGAGAGGGGAAGTAGAATGGGATCCGGGGAAGGGACCCACTTGCCTCAGACAAGAGGAGGGGGCAAAAGGAAGACAGATGCAGAGGCTGGTTTGTAAATGATGGGGGTGGAGTGTGGAGGACTGAAGAGGAATGAATGGCAGGAGATGCCTTTGTTCTCCCCACACCCCTCATTCTGCTTCAGCCACCCCTGCCTCCTGGCTGTTCCTCCAGTATTTCTGCACATTCGCTCCTGCCTTTGCATGTGCTCTACCCTCCGCCTAAGCGCCTTCCACCCTTGTCTGCAGGACTCATTTCTTGTTATGGTTCCAGTGTAGGGAAAGATCCCTACCAGACATTTAGAGGAGTTGTAGACCCACTTAAGGCCCGTCCTTGAACTTGGGTCTACAGATTTCAGGTCCTAAGCACAAAACGCTTCCACATTCTTCAGTCCTCACCATGACACTGTGAGGTGGGCAATATCATGCCTATTTTATAGGCAAGAAAATGGCACAGCCAGTGAGTGGCAGAGGCAGGACCTGACCCCAAGTCTGGGGACCATCTCTGGGTTCCTTATATGTCTCCAGACACTTGCTGATTGAAAATAAATGGAGAGGAGTTTTTTCTTTCTCTTTCTTTCTTTTGGCCTTTTCCCCATTTCTGGGAACTTGGAATGCAGCTGTGGAGTAGCAGCTATGCTGAAAAGAACAGGATGTTCAGTGCCCGGCAGGGAATGCCTGGCATCGAGCTGAAGGTGGGAGCTGAGAATCAGTCGCACCTCCATGCCTTCCTGCACGTCTGCATTGTGTTGTTGCTTGGAGACCTGGGAAGGCAGGAGTGGCCTCGCCTACGTGGTAGCCTTGTGTTGACTGTGGAGCTGGGTTGTAACTCTAGGCACTGTTTACAAATGGAAAGTGGCCGGAGTCCCGGGAGGGAAAAATATCTCCTTGTTGGCATCTGGTTACCTGTCTTTGATGTCTCTGGGCTTTGGGATGGGTTATGGCTGTGAGGGCAGGGACATGGCCTTGGGAAATGGTTGTTTCTTGGCACCAGGAGGTAGCATGTGAGGATCTTGCAGCATTTAGCCGGCATTCACAACCAATGCCAAAATCATGGTCTTCTGCCTGGGAAGACTACCTGGACACACAGTTACCTCCCAGTAACACACACACAGAGTTTTGGGGAGCCCCAAAGCTGAGGAATCCTGCAGCTTTTGTAGCGTTTATGCAGCACCTGCTCCATATGGGACACGCACTGGCCACAACATTGGCTGGGAGTGCTGCATTTGACCTTGGCAAGCTTCTTAACCTCCCTGAGCCTCAGTTGCCATGGCCAGAAGATAGAAACAAGGGTATGGCCTCACTGTCTTGCAGGCAAAGACTAGGATGAATGCTAAACCCTTGAGTGCGTCTGTTCCAACCGCCAAACCCTGTTCAAGGACTAAGGTCTGTATAGGTTTGTGCGAATTAACTCATCTGGGTTTTCCAAACCTTAGGATACTTTTATTGATTTCATGTCATAAACTGGATGGAATTGGAACTAAAGTCTATAAGTCTTCGGATTAAAATACATATGGGAGTTATTAATGAGGCTCACCAAACATTTAATTTAAAAAAACACATGTGGAAAAGAAAAGAAGAAGAAGAAGAATTCATGCTGATTACTCACAATGGCCAAGACATGGAAACTACCAAGCTGTCCAGCAATAGGGGAGTGAATAAAGAAGCTGTGCTCCACAGCAACAGTGAAATGTTGTTCAGCCGTAGACAGAAGGAGATCCTGCCACTTGCAAGAATCTGCCCGGACCTCGAGGGCATTCTGCTAAGTACACTAAGTCGGACGTGGAAAGAAGGACACTGTGTGGCCTCACGTATGTGTGGAGTCTAAAAGGCCGAACCCAGAGAAACAGGGAGTTAGAGTGTTGGTTACGAGGGGATGGGGGGTCGGGGAAGTGGGGAGATATTGGTCAAAGCGCACAAATTTCCAGCTATAAGATTGATACGTTCTAGGGAGCTAATGTACAGCAATATGTCTCTATGGATATAAATACAGATATAAGTAAGAATTAGTTAATACTGTGTCATGTACCTGAACGCTGCTAAGAGAGTAGATCTTAAATGTTCTCACCACAAGAAAGAGACAGTGCCCGTGGGACAGGGTGGCGGTGTTACCCAAAGCTGCGGTGACAGTCGTTTTGCAATAGGTAAGTATATCTAATCAACACATTGTACGCCTTAAATTTATACAATGTTCTGTGCCAATTACATATCTCAATAAAGCTGGGGAGGAGATTTTTACATTAGTTAATTAATTAATTTTAGAGAGAGAGAAACATTGATTTGTTGTTCTATTTATTAATGAGTTCTTTGGTTGATTCTTGTATGTGCCTTGGCGGAGGGTTGAACCTGCAACCTTAGCTTACTGGGACGGCGCTCTAACCGACTGAGCTATCCAGTCAGGGCCAGAAAAGAATTGTTTTTTAAAGAATACATGCTCAACTATGTAGGAAACCATCAAGGCAATGATGAGCCAATACTGGAGGCCTGGACATAACGTTCCCCCCAGCCTGGAGCTTGCCCTTTGACTTTCTCTTTCTTTTCCCTTTCACCTGAAGGGTGTCTTTTGATGGAGAAAAGTTGTTAATGTTAATCAAGTACGATGGATCTATTTCTTCTTTTCTAGCACCTTGTCTTCTATTTAAGAAATCCGGGTCTCACACTCTTCTTAAGTTCCGCACTCCAGTCCATCATCCAGCCCCAATCAGTTTTGTGCAGGGAGCTGCGTAGGTAGTCAAGGCCTGTGGTTTTCCACGTGACATCCAGGCATGCCGGCACTACACGCTGAAGGTCGCTCCCCTCCGCAGTGACTTGCCGTGGGGCTTCTTCGGATGGAATGCTACCTGCAACGAGCACAGGAAGCGGCGGCCTCCTGCCGCTGCGTGGGTGAAGTCTGTAGGTTTCACGGTAAACAAGAGAAGCCAGACACACAAGAACAGGTTCCAGAGAGGCCCTGGCGGGCAAATGGGGTGACTGAGGACACTGCGGGGCAGGGTGTGGTCTGGGACGAGGCACAGGAAGACCTTCTGGGGTGTGGAAATGTTCTGTATGTTGACCTGGGTGTGGCGGCTCCACAGGTGTGTGCAAATGAAAAAAACGCTGTGAGCCGTGCCTGAAGATGAGCTCACTGAGCCGCCTGCACGCCAGATGCTGATGTCAAAGAGTGCCCTTGGGGCCTGAGGGGAGCGGATGCAGAGCGTGCTGTGGGAGCTGTGAGGAGGCTTTGCAGAGGTGGAGACTTAGAACGAAAAAAGGGGCAGTGCTTGCTGTCCGAAGCTGGTCTGGCTTCCAACAGGGCCTTGCTATTCTCCTGTGGGACACAGACACGCTCAGAGGACCCAGCCTCAGGCAAGGCCCCTTTGGGACCCTGCGACGGGGAGGCACAGCAAGGCCGCTTCACAGTTGCGTCTCAGCCCAGACTAAACGAGGCCCCGTGCCACTCGCAAAAGACCAAGCATGCCACCTCTCTCAGGCCCCTCCTTGGGCTAAAGTGAGTAATTACTACATCTTTACTGATGACAGCTTCAGCGTGTGTTTCCAGTCTCCCCTTTCTGTGCGTGAGATGTACTGAGATTCCCCAGTCATGGAATTGCCCCCACTTCCTGGCAGCATCCAATCTACCTTAGGTCCTGCCGCCCTAGGCCCTCCTCCCAATCACCCAAGGAGCCCGAATCCCGTGTGATAGCTCCGTGCTGGCAGCCTCTGCTGACACCCCACCGTCCCCGGTGGGCGAGACCTCCCTGTCGCAGTGAGTAGCAAACCCACCTCTTGTCACTCCAGCGGGCTCCAGGTGGTTCTGGCTGGACGGCGTCTACAAGACATTTTATTGAAGACTTGAAGAATGATCACATGTTTGCCAAGCACAGAAGGAAGAAAGGGTGCTCCCGGCCAAAGGCATAAAATGAGCAAGCACTTTCGCAGAAGCCGAAGGGAAGGGTATGTTGAGTGTGTTTGTGTGGGGGGCTGGGGGAGGGGGTACAGTGGAGGTGGGTTGGGCCAGAGTGTGACCCATGTCAAGTGACAGGCTCCAGAGCAAGGCCCGGACCAGGATGAGGCAGACCCGCCTCCAATTGTGCATCCAAGGCGCCGCACTCTCCTTGCCCTAATCCCAGCCCTGGCAGCGTGTCCGTAGCTGCCTGTAACTCAGGGCCTAGCCCCAGCCCTGAGCTGGCTGTCGGCATCACTGGATTCTGCTCAGGACGCAGTCCATTGTGAAGTTAGTGGATGAGGCTGTCGTTAGTGCCGCCTCTAAGGTCAGCCCTGCCTCCTGCTGCCTGCAGTGAGCGTTTCCAGGCTTCACCTCTCACCACACAGCCCCCGTCTCCACCTGCCCAGCTGCTGGCTGTGGCCCATCAGCCTACCACCCTAATTGCCGTACCCACCCAGGTCCCTCCAACTGAGGCTTCGTTTCTTGTTCCAGGCCTGTTGCCACAGAAGGAATGTGGCAGCAGCTCCTGCATCCTGACGCCAGCCCCTAGCCCCCAGGGCTCTGCAGCCTCTGCCCGCTGTGCTCCTCTTCCCCAGCTTTCCCCCGCCCCTGCCTCCTGCCCCCAGCATTGGCTGTGCTTGCCCTTTGCTCACCATCCTGAATACTAACAACAAAAGCCTCCCTGGACTCCACTCTCCCCTCTTCCCCAGGCTGGCCGGCTCTCCATTCCTCCTGTCAAAAGGCATGGCCCCCTCTGGTCAGTCCCGGGGCCCACTTTGGGTCCCATCTCACTTTTAACCCCTGGAGGCATGCTTCTCCCTCTGCTCGGGCGGCACCTCCTGGCTCTTGACCCCTGGAGCCCCTGCTGGCCTAACTCCTCCTCCCCGGGCTAGTGAGCAGTAGATGCTGGAGATCTGGGTGTCTCTGTTCTCACCTCTTCTTGGGTGACTTCACCTCCTCTGCTGGTTTTTATGACCTCCCCAGTGCCCAGATCTCTCTGCCAGTTGCTTCCCCTTGAGCTCCCCAAATTCCAAACACCCATCTAAGGCTGGGCCCCCCATATCAAAGATGAATGAGCAAGGGATGCGATAAGAAGAGCTCCCAGTAGAAACTGGAAAGGCGGAGGGGAAGCAGGATCAGGAAGGGCAGGGAGTCCAGCAAGGACGGCAGAGGGTGGCTCTGGCCTGTCCCCTGAGAGCCCCAACTAGAGGCAGGGTCTCTGGGCTTGCACATTCCTGCACCCACAGTCAGGGGCTGGGGCTGCCCCGTGAGATGTCCCTTCCCAAGCACAGCGGCATGGGGAAGGCAGCCTGCCCAGAAGGACATACAGGAGCAGGCCAGCCCTATGGCACGAATATAAGGGGAGATGGGGAGGACAAAGATCTGAGAAGGCAGCATCAGAGACCACACCCACCCTTGGCCCAGGCTGCTCCCCTCTGGGATTTGCCATCCCAGTGAGTGGTGCCTCCTGGACCCAGGCCGGAGGGCTGGAACCACTCTCCAGCCCAGGTCGGTTTAGTCCAAGCATCTGGCCAGCTCCTCCTCTAAGCCCTGCACTGGACATAGGCAAGGGGCAGGGGTGGGAAGTGGCACAGAGAAGCCCAACCAGGCTTGGCTCCAAGGAACCTTGAAGGTCTAGCGAGAAAAGCACACTTCTAAAGGCACCACTAGGAGCCCCTGAGTCCGACGAATGGCAAAGGGAAGGGCTGCTGCCACCCCCACCCCCCCACCCCAACTACTCCTCCAGGAGAAGGAGCCTCTGGCACTGGAAGACATGAGCAAGACCAGTCAGCTTGGACTCGGGGCAGGAAGATTGGGTCAAGGAAGACTCCCCAGAATGAGGAGTCGTCAACCAAGCGAGGAGGTGGAAAGGGTGATTCAGGCAGGAGGCCCGGCAAGAGCAGTGTGGGGAGGCAGGACGCAGCCCGTTTTATGCAGAGAACAGCAAACACTGGTTTCACCGAGATTCCTTGACTCTCTGCAAGACTCCTGAATAGTCTTCTCCGGAGTCCTCGAAGCTGAATTTGATCCCTCCCTTTGCTTCCCGATGAATAGGGCCTGTGAATATAGGGACAAAGTCACGCCCTAAACCTGACAACTGCCTAGGACCACAGTGGCAGAGTTGAGGACCAGAGGTGGGGTTCTTCAAGTTAGGACAGATACCATCTCTATGTGCAAATTAAAAGACCTCTGTGGTGTATGCTGACATTGGAGACAGTGACAGAGATGCGGGGGATGTGGGGAGTCACTGGTTGGTGTTTTGACAACTGACTCTGGTTGAGCTTCAGCACTGCATGCCCTCCCTCACCCCCTTCTCCTTCCCTGATTTCCTTTCTTTCTTCCTTCTTCCCTCTCCCCTCTCTTTCTTTCTTTCTTTTATTTGAATACTGGCTGTATTTATATAATGTTGCATAATCAACAAGGCTTATTTGGGTAGAGGTTGTCCAGAATAGATGCCTTTCCATCTTATCAACAAGAAAGTAGGGGTATAGTGAGATTTCCATGGTTCCACAGACACTCAGGGGTAGACCTTGACCCCAGATATTCTGAATCCCAGTCCCACACCAGTTAGGAGACTTGGAACAATCCGGGCAAGAGATGGCGGTGGTTCAGAGACGGTTGTCACCGTGGAGGTGCTGGGAAGTGGTCATGTTCTGGATATGAATTAGCTGTGACCCAGGAAGGAAATAGAGGGGTCAAAGGTGATTCCCAAATTTTCACCCGAGAAACTCAGAGATAGTTTGAGGGCAGGGAGTTCTTAGGGTAGTAGGAGTCAAGTAACATTTGAGGTGTCCATTAGACAAGGCGAAGAGATGTCCAGGAGGCAGCTAGACTCATGGGTCTGGAGTCTGGAGGTGGGTCGGGGGACCTGGACAAGAGATGCGTGTTCTGGGTGATTGGCCTGGGACTGACAAGGCCACCAGGAGTGCGTACAGGCAGAGAAGAGAAAAGGGCCAAAGACTGAGTCCAGGCTATGCCAACAGTCGGGGAGCAGAGAAGAAACCAGACAAGGAGCTGAGAGGGGGGATCGCAGGGCCAGGTGGATGAGCAGGGAGGGCAGCACAGGGGGCTACGGGGAGGCGGGCAGGGAGCTGGCTCCGGTGACTGCAGAGGCTAAATAGCAGATCCCTCCTCCTGGTACAGAGACCTCAGCTTTCTGCCTTAAAATCCTTCCTCCACCTCTCCCAACAAATGTAAACTTTCCTTTATTCTTTTTAACAAGAAAAAAATGATGATTAATATCTTTCCAAGGGACTAAGTAACTTAAAAACCAGCTTTTACATGATTCAAAAGTTCAGATCTTCAACACATCCTTTTCCAAAAATAACAACAGCACAAAAAAAACCAAAAACCCCACACCAAATATACAGAGTCCTATTAGACACCAAAGTGGGAAGGTTTCCAGAAAAATAAAAAAATATTTGTCTAAGATTTTAACAACCAAATGGACACTCCCCCACCCGCCCACGCCCCTTGGCTTCCAGGCTGTAATCACCAGACTCTGAGGAGAGCTGAACAGCCGAGCGGGACAGGCGTGTTTTCCCAGGGGTGCAGGCGCAGTCAGCACATTCTTCAGTGGTGGGCCTGGTCCTGCCACGGTCTCCAGAGCTGGCTGCCTGCTCCTGGGCTGACAGGCAAAGTGACTCTCTGCTTGGTGGTCTCCTGGTTTGAGTTTCTCCCTACAGTGGGCATCCCCTCCTCCGGGAGACCCCTGGTTTGGCCACAAGGGGCCAGTCTTGGTAGACTGTGCTGAGGACGCCTCACCCCTTGGGCTGGCATTTGAGGCTCTTCCCAGCCTCCCAAACTCCCTTCCTTCAGGTTCAGCCCTTCCCAGCATGCACCTGGTGGTTTCCCACCTCTGAGCGATTGTAGCTGCGTTTCCCTCCGTCCAATATACTCTTACTGCCACTCCTCCCAATCTTGCATATTCAAATTCTCACCGTCTTTTAAGAGCAATATGACCACAGAATCTTACTGACCTTCCACAGTCCTGATTTATAACTGTTATCCTGGGGTGATTATTGATAGTGCCCCTGTTCACTCTCAAAAATACCCGGATTCAGACAACGGGTTTTTTAATCACCTGACAAGAGGTCCAGCTCAAATGCCTGCTTCAGGAAACCACCCCTGGTCCCCAGAGGGAAGGTCTCCTCTATCCTGACCTTGAACTGGCCCGAGCCCCTTTCCTGAGTGTTTCACACTCCAGCCGACATCCTCCCCTGCGCAGAGCCGCTTTCCCCTGCCAAGCAGATACAGCCCCTTTATTAAAAGCATTTAGAAACATAGTGTCATGGCTTAGATTGTGTACCCCAAAAGATACATTAAAGTCTTAACCCTGGGTACGCATAAACGTGACCTGGTTTGGAAATAGGTTCTTTGCAGATTTCGCCCAGTCTTGAGTCATTGGGGTGGGTCCTAATTTGACATGACTATGACCTTGTAATAAAGGGAATTTGTACAGAGACAGACACGCACTGAGGGAAGATGACGGGAAGACACCCAAGAAGATGGCCATGTGACCAAACTGATGCAGCTATAAGACAAGGGTTGCCTCGGACAGCCGGCAAGCACTGGAAGCTGGGAAGAGGCCAGCTGGGTTCCCCCGCGGGCCCCCAGAGGGGCGTGGCCCTGCTGGCACTGCAGCCCAGGGCTTACAGCCTTCGGAACGGTGAGACGATGAGATGGTGAGTTGCTATTGTTTTAAGTGGCCCTGTTTTCCATATTTTGTTACAGCAGGCTTATGAAACTGATCAATACAAAAACTACCCATTCGACTAACTGCTTCAATGAGACACAATTCATATACTATAAAAGTCACCCTTTCTAGGTGTAAAATCCAATGGATTTTGGTATATTTGCAGAGCTGAGTAACCGTCAGCACCATTAACTTTAGGACGTTCCATCACCCCAAGAAGAAACCCAACATCATTGGCAGTCACCCCCTATTCTCCTTGCCCCTCGGGCAGCCACTCATTTGCTTCCTGTCTCTGTGGGTTTACCTAGGCCACACATTTCGTATGACATGCAGCCCTTTGTGTCTGGCTTCTGTCACTTGGTGTCCTGGGTTCCAGGTTCATCTGCTCGGAGCGTGGACCAGTACATCACGCATTTTCACGACCCGTGGTTCAGTTGATGGACACTTGCATTGTTTCCACTGTTTGTAAATAATGCTTCCGCGAACATTTGCGTACAAGTTTTTGCACAGGCAGATACTTTTGACTCTCTTGAATAAGTAACTCTTTTTAATGGAAAGATAATGCCTGCACGCAGTAAGTGAAATTGCCGGCGGTAAAAAGAGCATACAACTTAAAGCCAGACTCTCTTCCCTTTCCATAGACCACCACTTGTTTTGGTCCTGGCCTTCCAGAAACGTCTTCTGCAGATAGACGCTCAGGTAAGTGGACAGTTCTTTTCTCCAGCAAGAGTACCAGCAGGTGACTGTCCTGTCCCTTGTTCTTTTCATGCAGCAATACCTCTGGGGCTTCTGCATTGCTGTGTGGATCTGTACTTCATTCTTCCAGCGTCTGCCTCTCTGAATTGCTTCAAGTTACCCATTATTGTTGAACTGTTTGAAGGGCACTTAGACTGCTCCTAATTTTTTGTCACCACAAATATGCCACCCTGAACATGTTGGTGCACCCATGCAAAGATTCTTGGGGGTCATGAGGTATAGACCATAAGACCCAGAGGAGGACTTGCCGGTACATAAAATGTGAGCTTTTCTGCAAATTCAGCAGCCAGATGATGACTTTATGTGGATGTTACAACCCATGTATAGAAACTAGATCCTTTGCCAATCTGTTTCCATAAATGTGAAGAAGAAAGCCCAATTTTCTCTTGAAAAAATAGTAACTTTCAAGAAGTTGGAAGTCTGCAACTTTAAAATGAGCCAGATTAGTACAATCATTCTGAATTATCAACTTGGTATCATGGTATAGAAAGTCTTTTTTCTCTTTCATCTCGCTAACTCAGAGACGGGCTGTAGAAACAGACCTGAAAGACGCTGCCTGTGCATTCTAGCTGGGCGAAGTTTTTTTTGACAAATCAGTTTTATTGAGCAGCATGCCTTAGAAGTTGAGAATCATCAGGTGAGGTCAACTCTCCCAGCCCTGACACTAAGTTAGCTCGGTGACCTTGAGAACCTTCCTTATCTTCACCAGGTGAAGGTTCACCTCACTGGGAAGCGTTAGATAAGACTGAGACTCTAGGATATTAAACTTCTAGCTCACTCTGATCTCTGTACTTCGATAGCTCCTGCAGGCCCGTGGGTGGTTGGGGAGCCCCCTGCTTTGATATAAAGCCTTAACTTCAGACAAGGGGTTAATGTCAGATTTAAATGTCTAAACCTTGTTTGAACTTGAAGTGCGAACAAAGGGTTAATGTCATATTTCATCGTTTAAAGGGGACCTTTAGGGACCTTGTTTGCCTAGATGAACTCAAAGCCAATCTTATTAACCTGTGCAGGTACCTTTGGCAAGGGTTTTGAGGAGGTGGTGGGGCTTGGGGCTGTCCCAGGGATTACAGATGAATTAGCATTTCTTGCTCCGGCTCATTACCGGTGGATGGAGGTGCCTCCCACAGCTCCCAGCAGGTTGGGAGCAGGAAGTTGGGTGGTTTGGACAGCAGGAATCTGGCTCCACAAAGGCTGCTGAAAAGCCATTGTTCCAGGGTTTAATGGGCCCTTTTGTTGGCAGCTTTCTCCTGTCTCAGCTGGAGCCAAAGTCTTCACCCAGACACTGATAAACAACACATTCGGTGCCAGAATAAGCTTAATGACACTCCCCTGCCAACCAGCCATCCCCCTTGCTCAAGAACCTTCAATGACTCCCCATCGCCAACTCGCTCTCTGCTTGCTACCCCAAGATGACCACAGTCTGGCCTAATTTTACTGCGCACTATTTCTTAGTGTTTGATTTATTTACTTTTAAACATTTAAAAAAAGATTTTATTTTATTTTTTTTTTAGAGAGGGGAAGGGAGGGAGAGAAACATCAATATGTGGTTGCCTCTCACATGCCGCCTACTGAGGACCTGGCCCGCAACTCCGGCATGTGCCCTGACAGGGAATCAAACTGGTGACCTTTTGATTTGCAGGCCAGCACACGGTCCACTGAGCCACACCAGCCAGGGCTCTTAGTGTTTTATTTTAACCAGCATGGTTCCCGCATCCAGTCTGGGCCAAGCACTGTGTTAAATACAATGCAAGCATCATCTTGTTTCATCTCGATGAGCGTTCTTTTCTTTTTAATTATATTTTATTGATTATGCTATTACAATTGTCCAGATTTTTCCTCCTTTGCCCCCCTGCACCCAGCACCCCCCAATCCCTCAGGCAATCCTCCCACCATCGTTGGTGTCCCTGGGTCATGGTACAAATTCTGTGACTACTCCATTTCCTTTACTGTGCTTTACATCCCCATGGCTGTTCTGTAACTACCTATTTGTACTTCTTAGTCCCCTCACCTCTTCACCCGTTCCCACATACGCCCTCCCATCAGGCCACCATCATCGATGAGCCTTCTTAAAGAAGGTCTTATCCCTGTTGCATCGACAAGGAAACTAAGGCCCAGAGCAGCAGAGGCAGCCTGCCTAGAGCCACACAGCCAGGCAGCCAGGGGCCAGTCTCTCACCCTGAGCTCTCCCTCCCCCTGCCTGAGGCTGGGGCCGTGTGCTGAGCACTGGTGTGAGCAGGGCAGTAATGGAGGGCTTCTGAGGGGGTGGCACTGAGTACTGTGAGGAAGAGAGCTCAGCAATGGGGGGAAGAACACTTGTGACAGAGGGAAGAGCGAAACCTGGGCCTCAATTTCCTTATCTGTCAGGTGTGTATTTGTGTGTACAGTGTGTGTGTGTGTGTGTGTGTGTGTGTGTGTGTGTGGATGAGCGGTGTTGCCGCCTGCTTCTCTGATTCTACTTGCACCCAAAAGCACCCTGAATTTCTCTGAATTGCCCCCCAGAATCAGAGAGTGAATGGTGAGCACCTCTAAATTCTGCGCCCTAGATGTCTTGGGGCCTCACGCCTAGCCCCATCTGACTGCTGGCTGCAGCCACCCTGCAACCCAATGTAGGAAGTAAACAGACCAGCTGAGATGGGTGTGCGGACTGAGCAAGGGTTTTCCCCTTCGAAACAGGGCGCCGTCTCTACTGTGCCCTCCTGTCTTATAAATCTGGCCTGTCTACTCACTTCTATCCTTTGCAGGGTCCTTGTAGCAATTTGAGTTTGCGACTCTGGGGTGGTACCGTAGATCTGTTTCACAAGCATTGTGAGGACCCCTTACTCGGTTCCTGTTCCACCTAACACACCTTCAATAACCACGTTACATCTTATTGCTGCCTTTTTTCTTGCTTTCTCCTTCCCTGGTTGCTCATTCCATTATCTTCTGTTCTTTTTCTCTACCCTCTCCTCAGTCCTCAACAAACCCCCTCCTACCCCTACTGATTTCTCATGTCTAAATATAGTTCGACATAAGAAGTCTTTCAGGGGTCAGGGAGGGCCTTGGAAAGGTGGTAACGCTTTGAAACCAAAAAAGTCGATATTCGTGCTGCCTGTCACTTACCAGACCAATAAGCAGAGATAGGGATTGAATCTTTATGGGCGCTTTATTCAGACAGTCGGCTGTCAGAAGACAGTAGGTTTGTACCCTAACAGACCGTCTTAAATTCCAGTTTAAACTGACCCTTTTTAAAAGGAGGAAAGAAGTGTAGGTAAGGGGATTGGAATTCAGGGGAAAAGTTAATCAGATAAAAAGCTGCTACATTCTTTCATCTGTGTCCTGGGCGGTGGTCTTTATCTGTGTCCTGGGCAGTGGGCGTCTCACCCTGGAGCACAATGGCTCAGATACCATCTTGATGGCTCGCAGTCCTCCCGAGGCACAAAGGTGGAACTGCTGTGGTCTCCTGGAGTCAAGATGGGTCCTATCTTCCGTTCCTGGAACAATTGCTTTTTACATACATGGATTACTAAGCTTACTAGCTATTACCTGAATCTAAAATTTTTCCAACATTTGAGTCCCCCACCAACTTGAGCAGGGCTTCGAGGTGGTGAACAGGAGTTTGCTCGGTAGAGAAGGGAAGGAGTAGCAGGAGACCAGCATGCTTAAGAGTAAAGACTGGATTCATGCAAAGTTGGAATCCTAGCTTCTCCACTCGTCAGCTCTGGGATCCAGGGCAAATTACCTCACATCAGCAAGCCGCAGTTACTGCATCCCCATAAAGGCCCTCAGTGACTGCATCGGTATAAAGGGAATTTCTCTAGCACCTACTCAAGGGCTGAGCTCAGCCTTCGGTGAGAACATTTCTGGTGCTCGATTTCCAGAAGGCGCGCTATAGATATTTGTTGAGTGAATGAATAGATATTCCGGGCAGAGGGGATGGCATAAGAAATGTCTGGCAATGAGACCACGCTGAGCATGTTTGGGGAATTGTCTTCGTACCAGAGCCTGTGACGGAGCCTGACCTTCCTGGCTGCCCGGAGCCAATAGCGCACATCTCTTTCCAACTCTGCATTCAGTGACGTTACCTCAGTAGCTTGGAATCCACTGCCATCGATGTCTCTGCACCATGGAAACTGGCAAACACTACAGGTCAGGGGTTCTTTTTCCCCTCCAGTGAGCTGGTTTACCAGCACACCGTCCCCTGTAGCTGGGAAGATGGGGAGGATTAGGTTTCAGGGGGCCTTAGACGGCAGAGCCTGCAGATGTCCTGCTCACTCTGTTTACTGGAGGGCTTCAGAAAGGTGATTTGAACCCACCTGACCTGAAAAAACTATGTTTTTTAGAACTAAAAAAGCCGAGACTTATGAGTCCCTAAAAAATCCCAAGCATGTCACCGTATTATATTTACATCATTCTAAAAATAATCAGCTCAATTTTTTAAAGACCGTTCATTTCATTGAATTAGCAAAACTTGAATTAGAAAATCACTTAATTTCTCAGGCTGAAAAATCCAGAGATTTTTTAGTTGGGAGAAATGGGGTGCGAGGGGCCCTGTGTGAGAGGGTAGCAGCAGCTCGTTCACTCGTGATCTTGTAGGAAAGAATGTCTCGTGGCCTTTATCTTGACAGCAGTGGGAGGTCATTGGAGGGTTTGAAGCAAACAAACAATATGACCGGATTCTGGTCTTGGAAAAGATTCCTTCCACTGCTTTGTGAAGAGCCTGGGGCCGGGGGCCAAGGGCCGGGGTGGGGGTGTTGCAATATAGATGCTCGTAGACCAGGTAAGAGATAACAGGGTATGGAAAAGAATGTTCCTAGAGAGACAAGACCACGTGTTCCTTTTCCTCCTGGGTACTCAGTGAACTACATTTCCCAGGCTCCTCTACAGTTAGGAGGGAAGTGATGTAAGCCACTTCTAGGCCTAGGTGTAAAAACCTCCCATAGGATCCCCTAGGTTATTCCCCTAACACACCTCACCCCAAGGATCCAAAGTAGGTCTCCAAAGCCTACGGGATGGCAGAGCCACTGGCTAGAAGGATCCTGGGTGGATGAATGGCTGTATGGAGTATCCCCACCATCTATTTCCCTGCATTGGACTCCTGAGAGGAACAAAGCTCTATAGTGTTGAGCCATGAGATCTTGGGCTGCTTGTTATAGCAGCTGACCTGACCAGTGTAGGGAGGCTGGTGGAAGCAGAGACTGGCACGCAGACCTGAGAGCGCTTCGGGGGTAAAATCATGGGACTTGTGACAGACTGGACATGGAATGAGGGACGAGGGGGCATTGTGGGCCACGCCCAAGTTTCTTACTGAATGGAGGGGCCTTTTACCGTGGGGAGACCCTCAGGTGGTTGATCTTGAGCTTGGTGTGTTTGAGACATGAGTGGGGATATCAAGAGGCTCTTCTCTTGGCCGTGCAACCCAAGGCAGTCGGCAGCTCGTCCTGGGAGCACATCTTGGTGGGGAAGGCCACCTGCCATTCATAGGGGAGAGAATACACGGAGCTTCTCTCTGTGGAGCCATCACCCTGCTCTTGGCCAGAGACTACCTGTGCGGTCAGGGGAAGTACTGATGGCTTCCTTCCCAGTCCAGCACCCATTCCGCCATGTCCAGACTATGGACTCCAAGCTGTAGCAAGGCTAATGTTAAAACTACTACTTATTGAGCACCTACCATGTTCCAGACCCCATGCCGAGCACTAGACTATATGACTTTATTTAATTTTCAGTCAACAGAGTTGAGAATGACTAGTGGCCCCATTTGACAGGTGGAGAAGCCGAGGCTCACAGAGGCCATGCAAGCCAAGCCTTTCAGCCAGGTCGGAATTCTGGAGTCCATCGTCCCAGACACGGAGCCAACGCTGCCCTGAGCACTGCAACTGACAGTCTCCCAGAGCTGAATGTGGCCTGGTCTCCTGGGTTCTCCCAGTGAAGGCCCCTTCGGTCCCTCATAGTTTTTGCTCCTCTCAGCTGGGTGGTGGCTGTTTCTGGCTACCCAATACATTGGCATGTCCTAGAGCTCTCTTCTTTTGTCTTCAGGAGGCCTAAGGCTAGGACACCATATCTTATTTCCCTCCCCTGGAGAGGGCTGTCACTCTGCCAGGTCTTGGGGCCTCGATTACTGGTCCAACCACTTTTGGCATAGTAAAGAGATCACATGACCCTTAGTTCCTAGGCTAGTTTGGAAACCCATTTCAACCAGCTTAGTCCAAAAGTAGGGTTTAAGGCCTCACAGAATTCAAGAAACAGTTGAACCAAAACCTAAAATCAGGTACCTAGATGCCACTACAACCTCTGCATCTCTCTTCTTGGCTTCTTGAGGACTGTCACAAGGCAGACCCAGCCTCTTTTCTCATTTAAAATAGCCCTGATTTTGTTCAACAACATTCTCAACTGAATACTTTTTCCCAGCTTCCTTTGCTGCAGCCATGAAACATAGTTTTGGTCAGTGAGATGTAAGCAGGTATCTGCTGTGAGTTCTGGAAAGGTTTTTGTTCTTTTTGATAAAAAGCGTTCAACATAGCTGGCCTAACCCTTCTCCCCTTCATCCTTCCTTGAATGCACATATGATGACTGGAGCGGGGCAGCTATCTTATAGCCATGAGAAAAAGAAAAGACAATGATAGAATTCTAGCTGACCCTACTGGTGGCTAAACCAATGCCCATGGTCACTTCCCTCTAGACTTTTTATCATATGAGAAAAATATAACTTTATTTATTAAGCCATTGATGGCCAAATCAGTTTTGATTTGCAGGTGAAAGCTATCCTAATGGAGACCATTGCTGTCACTTTCACTGTGGCTGCATAAATGGAAACATAACTACCCCTGGCCCCTGAGTTTCACATTTTACAGCATCTGAACTCAACCTTCTGAATCCCAGGTACAAAATAACATTCCTGGATTGGGACCCAATTGCCTCATTCAGATTGCTTCTGCCTGGCCCAGTCAGTCATCACTGGTGGGAGGGTAGGCTATGATTGGTCCATTTGGTGCCAACCCCTAGACCAATGAGCAACGGCCAGCACAGGAGTAGGAGGAGTGCCTTTAGAACATGACAGTAAGAAGGCCTCTGAGTAGCCTGATCTATCAGCGTCTGTTCCAGTCACCCAGCCAAGGGCACTGACTGGCTCATCTCCAGTCACCCCTCCAGCTTTCATCTCTTCCACCATGTTTATCATTCATTCACTGTTTGCGTGCTGTGTGGCATCGCAGTAGGGCAGAATTTGAACCGGGTCTATGATCTGGCCTATTTCTACTGCTAGTCCCCAAGGGCAGCCCAGCTCCATATAATAACCACTGGACTCAGTTTACAGACTTGAGGTCAAACCTGGACTCTGCCTCTTACTGGCTGGTGACCAACCGTTTCCCACTGCAGCTCAGTTTCATCTACAGCAGGTCTGGGCTTCCTGCTGCTCTGCGTCCTCTCTTGGCTTCGGAGTCAGCAGACTGGATGCTATTCCCTCCAGCCCTCCACCCCTCCCTGACTGTGTGACCTCAGGGCAGCTGTCTCACTTCTCTGTGCCCAATTCCTTGTCTGTAAACCCAGGGGATAATCCTGACCTTCTTGGTTGCTGGAGGTAAGAAGATTCATGAGATAACTCTGGGCCACACAGGAGGTGCTCAATAAATACTAAAAATAAAGATTTCATGGCCCTAAGGGAATGTATAACAAGTCATAGGCAGAGTTTCCTGAGCCTAGCCACCCAGGAGGAGCTTGGGCAGTGGGTGGGATCTAGCCTAGAGATTCTACTGGAGCACAACAAGCAAAGGATCTCCCAGACCCCCACGTTAGGCCTGTGTTAGCTCATGAGACTGGTTGGTAGATGTGGGTCAGTGGTACATGCCAGTACCTAGGGGAAGGGCAGCAGAAAGCTGTCCCTGTCCATCTGAGGGCTGGCAGCCACCGGGGCCACAACTACGTAGGAGAGAGAAACGAAGGACAACACATGGGACCTGTTAATGACAGCTGTTGGCCATGGAAGAGAGGCTGACCTTCTCTTTGTCTCTCCCCGCCTTTCCCTGGAGCTGGGCAGGGCTGGGTGGGTGGACAGCGGCACCAATTCAGGTGTTTAGGTGCTTCCTGCACAATTTTAAAGTGCTTCCTCAGCAGCAGGCCAGGGGCTGTGCGGAAAGTTAGCTCCCTGCACGTGGCAGGCATGTACCACCACCTTCCAGGGCCAGGCCCTGGGCCAGAGCTTCAGAGAAGGGCTCGCCCTGCCTGCGGCACACTCACTGACTCAAGGAGGACAGAGTGTCCAGGCCAGATCAGAACAGCTCCTGCATCTGTACCTGCTAAGCATCAGGCAGTGTGACACGCACATTCATGTACACATCATTATTACTCACCAAGACCCCAGGAAAGAGAGGACCTGTTATTATTCCCATTTTACAGAAAAGGAAACTGAGACTCAGAAAAATGAGCTAGCTTGCCCAGGGTCACGTAGTCAGGAGGTGGAAGCCAGGATTCCAGAACAAGTCTATCCAAACCCAAGGGGTGGTCTCTCTCTCCTGCACGACAGTCTCCAGGGAGCAAGCCAGAAGTCAAAATAGCTTCATGAGGTCACGAGACGCTGCTGGGCTGGGCGTCGGAGAACTGCGCCTGGTTCCCCAAACTCCTCACAGGCAGGCCTGGCTGTCTGCTTGAACCCTCTTTCCTTCCTCTCCCCAGCTGAGCTCTCCCTCTAGCTCCAGGCCTCTGTTTAGATGCTGCCTCCCCTGGGAAGCCCTCCCTTATTTCCCCAGGTTGGGACTCCTCCTTTCAGCTTCCCAACCCTCTTTGCTTGAACCCATTGTCTGCCTCAGGAGACTCCAAACTCCAGAAGACAAGACTATTTCTGTCACATCCCCTACAACATCTTCAGGGGTAGATAGCAAGGTGCCTGGCACATAGTAGGCCTTCAATAAACATATGTGGAATGTATGGAATAAATGGTTTTGATCAGACCCATCCCCAAAGAGTACGGACCCTGTCCTCAGTGGTAAGTATTACATTGCTGGACCAAGAGGAACAGGAGTCCCAGGGACTGCTTCTCAGGAGCCTGTCCCCCCACCCCCCAGGGTGAGATGTGTCCCTAGAGCCCAGCCCATTGAATTTTTTCCTGCAGACTCACCCTGTGATTCATTCTTAGCCCCTGGAATGCCTGTGTCTACCCAGAGGCCACAAGCCCCGGTGCTAAGTTTAGTGACTGCAAAATGTCCCCGTGAAATTCCAGGCAGAGCCAGGGGGCTGGTGGCACATTCCACAGAGCTTCCTTGCGCCCTCCCACTCAGTGCCAGGGCCTGAAGGGGAACCAAGCGTCCTTTCAGTAAACAGCCTGGGAGGGCCGGGCTCCCATCGCAGGGCCTTGTCCCACAGCTACAAAGCCCAAGGACAAAGGTTTTCTTTAACGTCAGAGGAGCTTGGCAGGGAGGGGGCGGAGCCCGGAGGAGCCTTTGAATGCTATACCATAGTGGAGAGCAGCCTTGTTGAGGTTCTGGGCAAACTCCTCTCCCTGGGAACCCTACTGACCTGTTGGACAGTCGGTGCCTAGAGTAAAACTCTCCTGCTGAGGGGCGGGGCCTGCTTTCCTGCGCCTCCCTAGGAGATGGAAGGGTCCCAGCTCTACCCTTTAGGCCTCAGACCCCCGTCTCCTGCCCTTCACAAGGCAGGACCCTTAGGCTTCCCTCTGCCCTGTAGGCCCCTTCACGTTTTCCCTGTCTGCTCTGCCCCTCTTCCACAGATGAGCCAAAGACCCTGAAACAGGACTGAACAGAGGAGTCATTGTGGGGGGAAGACCCCTTCCTCTCTCTGAACAGGGCGTAGCTGTGTATGCACTTTGAAGGCAGTGACGGGATCTCAAATTGTTGGTTTGGGTCAAGCCTGTGGCCCATTAAGATGGTTAGATCTCATTCACACAAACGTGCTCCCTGGGAAGGCCTCCTCCAGCATGCACTGGGGCTGTGGGTTTCAGCCAGCTCCTCCTCCACCTGGGTCTTTCCAAACAGGAGAAATCCCAACCCCCGACCCGACACGTACAGGAAACCCCAGCCCCCCCCCCCCCCCCAGCGGCCGCCCCAGCACTGAGCACAAGGGCTCTGCACAGAAGGCGCTGAGCTGGAGGCTCCTAATAAAATGGGGACTAAATATATGTATGGATTGTAACAGTTTAAAGTATAATTTAAAAGAATAAGGTATTCAGTGAAATCAGTGGGGAAATGAAAACGCTTTTAACAAACGGAAAAATGGATATCAGACAAAAGAGGCTTACCTGCTACTTCACCCCACCACCTACACAAAAATCAGTTGAAAATGATAATTAATAATAATAGTAATAATGGCAGGAAGAAACTGTGGGAGGTGATGGACGTTTCCAGGGCCTTGATGGCGGGGGATGGCTCATGGGTGTATACTCATGCTCAAACTCATCAAGTTCTGCACATTGAATATGCAGAGTGTTCTGCATGTCCAAAAAAATCAATTTAAAAGGGATCATAGGCATAAATGTCAAATGCAGAACCAAGAGGACACAGAGATGTCTTTGCGACATTAGGGAGGCAATGGTTTCATGGTCAGGACACAAAGCATATTAACCTTAAAAGAAGAATGTGAAAAAATAGGACTTCATCCAAATTCATATTTTCTGCTCATTAAAAGACACTGTTAACAAAATTAGTAGGTAAGACAAATACAGAAAAAATATTCACTCTGTGTGTGTGTGTGTGTGACAAAGGACATATTCCCAGAACATATAAAGAACTGCAAATTCACAGCAAGAAGATGAACAATCCAGTTGTAAAAGATGCCAGATACTCGAGCAGATCGTACAGAAGGGGACGTGTCAATGACCAGTCCTCACATAAAATGCTGCTCAACACCAAGGACATACAAAATATTAGAATCAAAATTACAACCAGATACTACTTTATACCTATTGGAATGGCTAAAAATTTTAAGAACATACAATACCAAGTGCCATGAGGATGTGGGACAAACTGGAGTCTCATACCCTGCTGGAGGAAAATAAAAAGTGGACAGATACTTTGGAGAGCAGCAGGGACAGCTAAGGAAATTCCAAAGTTACCTTAAATTAAGCACACACCTCCAGAGTGTCTCAATCATTCTGCTTCTAGCAATTTACCCAAGAGCAATAAAAACGTATGTGTATACCAAGACTTGTGAGAAAATGTTCACAGCAGCTTTCTTCGTGTTAGCCCAAGCTGGAAACAGCCCAGATGTCTATCACCAGGGAGTGGACACGTGAACTGTGGGACATCCTCGCAACGGAATACGACTTAGCAATCAAAGCACATCAACAGCTGATAACAGCGTGGGTGACTCTCCAAAAGGATACGCTGAGGGGACGCAGCCAGACCCGGAAGAGTACGTCCTGTGCAGGTCCGTCTGCGTGAAACTCTAGGACAGGCAGAGCTGACCTGTGGTGAGAGAAATCAGAGCAGCGGTCCTCCCTGGGCCGAGGAATGGCTGCAAAGGAGCTCAGGGCAAGTGTCTGGGGTGCTGGGAACGGTCCATGTCTTGCCAAGTGACAATGACAAGGGTGAATACAAATGTAAAAGTGCATCGACGTGAACGCTTAAGATTGGTGTGAGTTATTCTGCGCTAATTATGTTTGCCTTCCGCAAAGTGTATCTTTAAAAAATTCTAAAATAATTCATAACATTCCTAATAACCTAAAATAATAACAACAGAACAAATCATGCATTTTCATTGCCCAGCTTAAGAAACAGAGCATGACCACTCTGTTAAGGCCTTCCCATTTTCCTCCCTCCTTTAGAGGTAAGCACTAGCTGGAATTTGTGCTGGTTACTCCTTTGATTTTCTTCCTAAGTGTACCACGTCTGCCCATTTCCTTCAATACTTTATTGTTTAGTGTGTCTGTTTGGCCACAATATATACACGGAACCATTCTGCCTGTGTTCTTCTGAGACTTGCTCTTCTCCGCTCACCCTGTGTCTCCGACCTTCACTCATGTGCGTAGGTATGACTTGTTCGTTGTCCTCCCTGCATAGTGTTCCAGTGCAGAGCTGTAGTGCAGGTTATTGTTCTCCTGTTGAGGGACATTGTGGTATTTCTAGGTTAGGGCAGATGGTGCTTGTGATATCCTCATGTGCAAATGGGTACAACTTCCCCTAGGGTGTAAACCCAGGGTAGGAACTGCTGGGTTACAACAACTTTGCTAGAAGTTCCTGGAGAGTTTCCAAAGTGAAACTGGACAGCTCTGCGATTTACCTTGCCACAGCAGAGGATGAAAATTCTGCATCCTCACCAAACCTTGGAGTTATTGGACTTTGAAATGCTTGAAAACAAAGATAGGAATCACAAACTCAGATGCCTTGGAGGCCATTAAAGTAACCAGTGACTGGATCGGGGGAACCGTGGGAATGGGCGGAGGCTGCGGCAAACCGGAACCTGTGCACCCTGTCTGAATTAGGGGCCTCAGCTCTGCTCCCTGACCGTGGCTGGGAGGAAATGGAGACCCAGGGCTGCCAGAGTTCTGGAGTGTTCCAAAGAAGCCAGGAATCCAGATTTTTATTTGAGCCATAACATCCGACTTTGGATTGTCAGTAACAATTTCAGATTTGTTTAAAACACTGTATTATACCCAGTACATTTGTGGGCCAAGCCTGAACTCTCCTAGTGGATTTATTCATTAAAATTCAATGCAATTGCATTTATAGCTATGGGAACTTACTGGAACTTCGGCTAGTGACTGAACCCTCGTGGCTTACGCTAATGTACTCTGCAGAGTGTCATGCCCCTCTGGCAGGCGTCAGCGTTCCTCCTGCCCGCTCACTCAGAAAGCTTAGCTTCCCGCTCAGAGGGATAAGGGTGATGAGGTGCTACTCTCATTGGCTGTGCAGTTAAATCTTACTCATTTCAAGCTACTGGAGAAAATCACTCCCTCCTTCACCCCTGCAACCCTTCCTGCAACTTGTTCTGCACTCAGCAGCCAGACGCAACCTTTCCAGATAGAAATCAGATGATGTCATTTCCTTTGCTGGAACCCTTCATTCAGTCCCCATAATGCTCAGAGACAGTCCGGACTCTTGACCAAGGGCCCTTCATCGCACCCTTGCCATCCACTCTGCCTGCGTTCCAACCCATGCAGCTCCCACTCAGTCCCCACTCAGTCCCCACTCAGGGGTTTGCACGCGGTTCTGTCTGCCTGCATCTCCCCTCCCTCTGACCTTCCCGTGACTGGTTTCTTCTTAAGCCTCCAGGTTGGCATAAATGTCACCTTCCCAGAAAGGCCTCCTTGGACACTTATCTAAACAGCAAGTCACTCTACCTGGCACTCTCACAGCTCTTGTGGAAGTCGTTCTTTGCACACAACGTCTGCAACCAGCTCACACATGTGTGTACATTTTGCTGACGACTTCCTACCACGGGGCCAGATCCCTGAGGGAAAGACCTGAGGTGGGGCCTGGAACGTCAGTAGCTTTTGAAAGACTGGATGTGTGTGAAGCTCCGCCCAGGAGCAGGACCCTGTGCTGGGGGCCATCGTGGAGTGAGACGTGAATAATTATGGCCGAGGCTTCAGAGAGGAAGCACCTCGGGAAGAGGCCGGATCACCTCCTGCATGGCAGGAAATGCCCACGGGCAGGGTGGCCCTCCGAGGTCCTGACAAGGCTGGGTTGGCTGTTTTCGGCTGACATCTCTTTCAATTGTGCGCCCTGACAGTTGTTAAGTATTTTGGTTTTCTTCCCTGGATAGAGCCAGAGATGAGATCGATGGCTGGCAGGGCAGAAGAGATGTGGAAGGGAGCACGGGCTGCTGGGTCGGAATCCAGCCGTGTGGCCTTGGGAAGTCTCAGTGTGGACGAGGGACGGATACCCCGACTGTCAGAGCTACGTGTGAAAAGCTCTGAACACCAACTGGCGGCTCTTGCCAGGTGATGCAAGGCCAGGAGGTTTGAGTGGAGGCTGGGGACACCGTGGGGGGGGGGGCACCTTCCTGGCAGATGGAAGGGAGTGAGTTAGAGTCAGGTAAGCAGGTGGGGAGGAAGGCAAGGGGCTGAGACTCAGGAAAAGCCAGGGTACCTGGGCTTCACACAGGCCTCATGGTGTCTCATCTGCCCTCTGACCCTACAGGGGTTTAATTGAAATGCTCTCCTCCAGATACTGGAGGTGATTCCACTTGGAACCTGAGCTGCTGTCACTCCTGTGGGCTTTCCTGGGGCAGACCAGGGGTGCCCATCCCCTGTGAAATCTCCAGTGGGTCAGGTGACCCCTTTGCAGGCTAAGTGACCTCTAGGGACCACCTGTGGGGGCTGTGTGGGGGAACAAGCCAGAGAAGGCTGTAAAGGGACAATATTTATCTCGAGGGACCTGCTATATCCCAAGCCACAAGGAAACCAGATTCAGAGAAGTTAAGTGAGTTGCCCAGGGTCACACAACAACAACAACCATGGAGACTTAAACCTAGCTCTTCTGACAGCAGACCCTGGGATCATGATACAAAGGCACTGTGTGGTCATTTACACGCTCAGGTGTCAGCACGTCTAACCCTTGTGACAACCCTGTGAGGCAGGCAAGGTAGTTATCTTGATTGTTCAGAAGAGAAGTCTGAGGGTCAGAGAGGCTCAGAGCAAGGTGGTGAGTGGTTGAGTCAGAGCGATAACAACATGTGCAGCGATAGCCGTGGTAGTAGTACCGATAGCTAACACTTTAACAGTGGTTACTCTGTGCCTGGTACTGCCCTAAGTGCTTTGAATGCATTAACCTATTCAATTCTCACAACCGCTCTTCGAGATAGCCGCTCGTTTTCTCCCTGTTTTACAAATCTGGAATCTGAGGAAGAGGTTAGGTTTGGGTCTGCCTGGCTCCTGAGCCTGCACTGTGATGTGCCAGCTACGTGGAGCAGCTCCACATGTTCAGAGGCAGCCAACTCATACTCGTCTGCTGCCCCGGAGGACACCACCGAGGCCCCTGGAAAGGTGGCAGGCCTCCCGTCTGAGGGGATGCCATGGGATGGACCCCAGGATGGCCTGTGCCCCTTGCTCTCCATGCTGTGCAAGGGACAGTGTCCACATTACATAACCAGTCTGAGCCCCAGCTGGTGGCTTTTGCAATCTAGGTGGGTAAGGGGGTACCAGCCAGGGTACAGAAGGAGGGTTTGGCTCAGGATGCATCCGGGTTCTGGCTTCTCCAGTGGGACCGAACCCTGGATTCTGGGGGCTCCACAGGGCCCAGTTCTGCCCTGCCCTTGCCCTTCAAAGGCAGTGACCTCTCCTGAGCCAGGGCTGGGCACAGCAAGGAGCTGCCTGGCAGCCAGCAAAGCGGAAAACATGGCTCTAATTAGTCTAATAGGTGCACTCTGGGCAGTGTGCATCTGGCACAACTCCAAAATAGTGCAGGCTCCTGTCCCCCACCGAGGCCCAGCTGGGTCTGGCTGCTTGGGGAGAAGCCTGGTGCCTTCCAGGCTGGAGTCTGCCATGGGCCCCTTTCTACCTTTTTTCCTCTCTTAGACATTTATTGGGCACCTAGTGTCTGCCAAGCACGATGTGCCTTGGGTCATAACTCGTGGTGTTCATTTCTTAGTTCCACCTCTCAAAGCTCCTGGGGTGAGGGCAGCCTCCTCTACTCCCATCCACTGTGTTAGAGAAATGGGCTCTGACAGCCCTGGGTTCGAATCCGAGACTGCCACTGGCTCACTCTGTAACCTCAGGCCATTGCTTCCCTGTAAAATGGGTTGACAGCTCAGCCCATTCAGGGTGTGGCTGTGAGAGCCCCTCCCAAGGTAAACCAGCCTCCTACAGGAATCCCACCCAGGCTTCTGGGTCCCAAATCCCAAATGGCTTCTTCCTGTTGGTCTCTGGCCTGACCCCATGATGTAGTCAGAAACAGCAGGGCTGAAAGGCTAGAAGTGATGACTGAGCTCAGCCCTGCCCTTCACGCAGTGCCCAGGGGAACTGAGACCTCTCTGGGAACCCACCTGAGATACCTCAGCGAGCCAATGGCAGAGTCGATGCCAGAACTAGGGCCTCAGGACTCCCTCTCCAGTGCCCTTCTCAAAAGAGGGCTTTCTTGAAGCAGTTTAGCTAATGATGAAGAACACACTTCTCAGGTGAGCTTGAATCCCCACCGTACCACTCACCAGTGTTGGGCGGGGGCAGTGTGCTTGGGGCAGGTCCTTTCTTCTTGCCGAACCTCAGTCTCTGCATCTGGGAAAGGGATGATAATTATATTGTTGTTAGAGTGTTTCTTGCAGCAGGCCCTGGGTAGAAGCTGGGGGGTTGAGACTCACTTGCTCCCTCTGGGCCTGGTCTCGGCTGGTGCGGGAGAGCGTGGGAGAGAGGGCGGGGAGAGCGTGGGCCCTGTAGCCAGACTGTCCTGGTTCAAAGCTTGGCTTAGTTCCTTCCCAGCCGTGTGACTTTGGGCAAGTCACTTAACCCCTCTGTGCCTCAGTTCTCCATCAGCTAAAACAAAGTTACTATAGAAACTTTCCTTGTTAAGGATGAAATGAGTTAATATTTGTGAAGTGCTTGCAACAGGATCTGGTAAAATAAAACACAAGTGCTGTCTTGATGTCTCCCTTCCTACAGAGCCCACGGGGCAGTCGCAGAACCCACGGGACGGGGAGTCTGGAGCATCGACGCCTGGGCCAGGCCCTCAGCCCTCTCCCCGGGGGAAGGGGACCTCCAGGCGGGACAGTGGGCGTCCCGAGCAGCAGGTGCTGGGTGAACAAAGAAAAGATCGAGTGCTCGTGTACACGCGTCCTGCTTTTAGAAATTTCATTTTGAGTATACGTCTTATAATGTACAAAATATGCTACTTCAGTAGCATGTCCATACTTTATAAATAAATATCCACCTTTGGGGGCTGTGTACTCATTCAAGTTTGGAGACCGTTTGACCTAAAATAACACCAATCATAAGGAAACATTTTAGGAGGGGCGGGGTAGTGCTGCGCATTGCATTAATGCCCCCACGCCCCGCCCTGACTCCTGGTGTCCTGGGCCTGTGCAAACTGCACACCCCGCGCTGTTTCGTTACCTTCCCCTCTCGGTTCCCCTCTGCCCTCTTTCCCCACACGGGCAGCCCTTCTCCAGTGGGAAATGGCTACCACTTTGTGCGCAACTTGCAAGATAGTATGCCTCCATTCTTCAGTAGGATCGTTCCCGGTAAGACTTTCATGCAGAAAAAAGGTCAAAACCAACACATGGAGGACTTCATGAACTTTCACAACGTGAGCATGCTGGGTCCCACCAGATCAGGAAAAAGAACATAATGGGTGTTCCATAAGCCCCCACGTGTCTTCCCTAGGGGGCCACCCTCCTGGCTTCTGACACCACAGAGTTGATTCAGCTGTCCCTGAACTTCATACAGATGGGGACACGCACTGTGTGCCTCTCTGTGTCCGGCTGCTTTTGCTCAACAGCACATCTGTGAGATTCATCCATGTCGGTGTAGATTTCCTCGGTTCTCTGTGTTGTCTGGAACGCCTGCGCGTGTAACGACTGCAGCTGTTCTGTGCCCATTCTTGCTGGACGTGTGGGTGTCCCAGCTGGGAGCTGTCACCAACGGTGCTGTGCATTCTTGAAGAAAAGTTTTGATGATCATAGTACATATTTCTGTTGAGTAAATAGCTACAGGTAGGATTATCAGGTCCTGGTGTGTGTGTTCACTCAGCTTCGGGGGATTCTGCCAGAGCTTTCCAAAATGCCCGCACCTGCACCGTTTGGCACTCCCACCAGCGACGTGGGAGCGTTCCGGCTGCTCCACATCCGTGCCAGCTTGGGGTCCGTCTCATCACAGCTGTGAAAACGGTGTACCTGGATTTGTGATTTTTGTAAGTGATGCTGCCTCACAGCTTTCTTTTTATTTCTTACTTCCCCCCTCCCACAAGCTTCCCCTGCATCCCTCTGAATAGCTGGAAGCAACAGCTCCTGTTTGCTAAACTCTTAATACACGCCAGACCCAAGAGCTTCATTCTACATCTGTTTCATTTAATGTTTTCTACCACCCGATGAGGGAAGTACCATTTTACAGGTGAGGACACTGAGCCACAGAGATGGAAATACCCCTCCCTAGGCCCAGCTGACCATTTCAGTTGGCAGAAAAGGGATCCAAGTGAAAAACTCCAGTGTGACTTAGGGGTGTTCTGACCCTCTGACCCAATTCCTCCTTCACCTAAAATTACCGGGATTGGACTGTGGGAATGGTGTCTGAGGGACCACAGAAGTGTGCGTTCTTGCAAAAGGAGGCAGGACCTGCGATCAGCGCCCTGATTCTGGGAAAATCCTAGTTCTTCCCAGGCCTCGGTCTTCCCAGATGTAAAATGACAGCGTCTGGCACAGGATAAATGTGTCTGTCGCATTAAGTGACACTCGCAATTTTGCATCGAGTCCCTACAGTGTGCCAGGTGGTTTTCAACTATTACCTCACTTATTTCTCACAAAATTCCTTCAAGCTGTGTATGGAAATCTCCCTGTCATAGCCAAGGACACTGCGACCCAGACAGGGGGACACAGCTGAGCACCGTCACACCGTGGACAGCGAAGCCAGGATTGGAATGCTCGTGACTCACTGAGGTGCCCAATCTCCTCAAGGGCCCTGGTTTTGGGGCTGAGCTTTACAGAAGCTACAGAATTGCTTAGGCGTTGGAATGTATTTTTAAATTGTTCAAGAAAGAGGATTGCTCTTCCCCCCACTCCAAATTAAGAAGGATCAAAATGTTAACGGTAGGGCTATGACATGACCCGGGAATTCTCCTGGACACGCACACAGAAGAGATGAAAATGTGTCCACGGCGAACTTGCACATGAATGTTCATGGCAGTATCGTCCTAACAACTGAAAAAGCAGTTAAAAACCGATGTCCATCCACTGCATCCACAAAATGCAGTCTATCCACGCCTGGGAGCATTAGTCGGCAATGAAAAGGAATCCGGTATGGTGCTGACCCTTCCCAGCACGGCTCGACCTTGAACACGTTATGCTAAGAGAAGGAAACCAGTCACAGACGGCCACAGATTGTATGATTCCATGTTTGCAAAATATGCGGAACTAGTGAGTTCCCAGAGACGAAACACAGATCCGCGGTTGTTTAGGGCTGGGTCAGAGAGGTAGCCATAGGGTGCAGGGTTTCTTTCTGGAGTGATGAAAATGTTCTAAAATTAGATTGTGGTGAGGATGCAGAACTCTGTGCTAAGAAATGCTGAATCGCACATTTTTAGAGGGATGAATTCTGTAGCATGTGATTATGTCTCAATAAGTCTGTTCTTAAAAAACAGAAAGTAAGTGGCTGAACATGAAGCTTGGTGGACAGGACACCCTCTGTGGGCTTTCTGCAAGTGCGGCACTGCCTCGGCCCACGGCTGGCCTGTTCGTCAGTCAGCCTTGCTGCCCTGCGCTGCCGACCATTTCGAGCACGTAACAAAAGGTCATCGGAATGCACTTGGCATTCAGGCCTCGCTCACAGTGCCCTTGTTTGCAAGGAAAATTCTTGGCTGTCTTCCCTGCTGCTTTTTTTAGGTTCCCAAATCATTTCTCTAGTTCATTCATTCTTTTGTTTATTCATCAAGCATTTATTGAGCACCTATAGTATACCAGTCTGTGTGGGTCTTGAGGCAAATACAATCTGATCCCTGCCCTCAAGGAGCGAACATTTTGTGAGGGAAACAGACCTAGAAAGAGCAAAGCCTGACCGGATATGATACATCTGGTCGTGCACTTGACGACTATTCACTGAGTAATTTCTGCACACCAGACCTGTGTCCGGGGCTGGGGCAGTCGCGGGGTGAGAGAGGCAGCATGGCCTGATGTGGGCGCACAGACCACAGTTGCGCCATGCGGTCCAGGTCCCGGCTCTGCCGCTGACCAGCTGTGTGAGTGAGCCTTTCTGTGAAATGAGGATGACGTGGAGTCTACACTATAGAGCTATTGTGAACATTCAATGATCCAATACATGTGATTTAATAAATTAATTTTAATTTTAATTTAACTGGCTGTCCTGGGCTTGGGGCAGTGCCTGGTCCCTACTATAGACCCGGGAAGCGTCGGCTTACCACAGTCACTATAGTGGAGCTAATGTGACCGGTCTAGGAAAGGTGACAAGGCTGGGGGTTCCGGCCTGAAGGAGACTCCAAGCTAGTCAGATGATCACTGGGCAAATGGCATGACAAGCACAGGGGGCAGATTGGGCTGAGGCCTAGGGCACAGTGACCTAGGAGCTGAATGCATAGAAGAGGTAATGGCGTGGATGCATAGAAGAGGTAATGGCGGGGTGGGTTCTGTGGACTACTGGAGCTCCTGGTTCTCTTTGCACTGGCCCTGTGTCTGCTTTGGGCCAGGGTGGAGGTGCAGGGAGAGGTGGCCTCTCCTTTCAGGGTCCAAGCAGTCACAGTGTTGAACTCAGGGGAGGCCTCTTGAGCCAGCCCAGGGAGAAAGGGCCAGTGTACATGGGGAGAGAGGGGCTAGGGGCAGAGCTGGACACCAGCTGCTGAGACTCCAGGAGGGTGGGAGGCACAGGCTTCATGCATTTCCTTCACTCTGTCTTCACTGCCTTCTGGAATGGGCATGTCGTTATCCCCATTTTATAAACGACAAAACTGAGGCTCCGGGAAAGGAAGCACTTGGCCAAGGTCACCCAGCCAAGGTCGAAACCCATCCATTTTTCCTGAACCCCACACCTTTAGCCCCCAAACCAAGGAAGAGGGCAGTGGCGGTTTGGGAGGCTGAAGCCTTGAGTGAGGGTTGGGTTAGTCAAGCCTGTGTTAGACTGGGGGGAGGCTTCCCGTGAGCCTCAGGCGGCCCCTCCACCTCCTTGGATTGCAGGTTCCTTCTCTGCAAAGTGGAAGCAGCAACACTGAACTGACCTCTCCGACGGCCCGAGATGCATTCGAAAGTGCCAAGCATCATCCAAGAGTCCAGGACAGACACGCTCTACCTGTGTGACCTCAGGCAAAGCCTTCTGCTTTCTGGGCTTCATGTCATAGATGGTGAAATGTGATTTCTAAGTCACTCTCATCTTGAGCTTCCTGAAAATGCTCACCTGGGCTTGAGCTGTGGGAGCTCTTAGAGAGTTGCAGGGTTACTAACGAGGTGGAGCATGCAGGCTGCCTGGAGTATGGCTGCCAGTTTTTGTAAATAAAAATACAAGATATGCCCTGGCCGGGTGGCTTGGTTGCTTGGAGTGTTGTCCCATGTACCAAAAGGTTGTGGGTTCAATTCCTGATCTGGATTGTGGGTTTGACCCCGGGTTGGGGTGCAGATGGGAGGCAACAGATCAATGTTTCTCTCTTACATGGATGTTTTTCTCTCTCTCCCTTCCTCTCTCTCTAAAATTAATAAAAACATATCCTTGGGTGAGATAAAAATTTAAAAAATTAAGGTTACCCACTTAAATTTGAATTTCAGACAAATAAATACTTCTGTAATGTAACTATGTCTCACGCAATATTTGCAACATATTTATACTCTAAAAATGTACCGGTTTTTCTGAGATTGCAATGTGACTGGCCGCCCTGTGTTTGCCCCAGCAGCCTAGCCACGGGAGGTTGAATGCCTGCCTGCGCGGCACTGGCCTGGGTCTCGCCTCACCAGGAAAACATGGGCCCAGGAAGCCAGCGGCTTGGTGGGTGGGGGCAGAAAAATCAGCAGGAAAACATATCTCCCCCTCCAGCCTCCTCTCTGCTCTGTCCTTGCTTTGAAACTCACCCATGCCCTTGGCTGATCGCTGGCTCCATCAGCACGGAGGCTGAGATTGGTGTGATGTAAGACTAGCCTTTATCTGATGGGCAAGTTCAGAAAGGCTGTTTGGGTGTTTGAAGCCAGGGTGCTGGTGGGCGGGATGGGGAGCCCCCTGGCCTTGGCAGGCTCTAGACCCCAAGTTATCTGGGCCAGCCCCCTCTTACTTGCCACCTCCCCACTATAACTGGAACCCAAAGAGCACCCTGGGTTTGAGGACTGCCCACTTCCCAGGAAACGCTATGCCCTGGACCTAGTCTGCCATGTGACTGGGATCTCTGAGCACTCCATAGGAAAGAGGCCCTTCTCCCTTTGGGCCCCGTTTTTCCCCCTACCTTGAAACAGGATTAATTCCTCTGACACTCGCACTGGGGAGAGCATTTTCTAAGCCCTCCAGCATAGGCCTGGAGTGTAGTGGTCTCTTTCCTATGTCCACATCCCTTTGTCCAGCCACACTACCCAGGATCCCTTTCAAAACGCAGGAATAAAGCATCGCTAAAGGGACTAAGATATGAGCCTTTTCCATTCTTCTGCTGATCGCTCTCTCTCTCTCAACCTGTCATGTTGTTCTGTATTTGCTATTTAATGTCATATTCCTTTGGGTGTGGGGACACTCATGGGGGACACACGTCAGCACTGAGGCCTCACCCCACAACTCAGCACTCATACACCCACTCAGTTTCCGGTTCCCCCTCCCTCGGGCTGCCCGGCCAATGCGGTGCTCCAGATGGAGGTGGTGGACTGAGCCAGGCATCTCCCCTTCCCTGGCCTGCCACCCCAACCCACAGTGACAGGCAGCCACAAGGGTATCGTACCTTTCGTGCTGAGGTAGTGTTCCTCTGTACTCGGTACCTTGATCCCTCTACTGGAATAGCCCACCAAATGCCTTCCGGTGCTGCCAGTTTGGAGTGAGGACACCCACTGCCTTGCCCTTCTCTGAGATGCTGCAGGCTTCAGCTCTGGCCCTGTCTGTGCCTGGGCCCCTGGGAGTCAGTGCCTGGGGTGCAAGGGGGAAGGGTCATGGGCGGGACCTTTAATGTCACAGAGAATTGGCAGGAGGCAGAACCACTCGGCAGCCTTGGTCCGAGTCCCCGGTGCATGCTCCATTGTCCCATTGGACTTTAGCACCACACAGTCAAAGCTAAATTATGAATTTCCAGGCAGCAACCAGGAGCTTTAAAGCCCAAGTGCAGGGCTGGCTCTTCTGAGCGACTGCTCTGGTCTCGCCCGTGAAGACAGCCGTCCTGCTCCCTCCTGCTCCATGGCCTTTGCACAGGCTGCTCTCTCTGCTTGGAATGCTCCTGCCTCCCCTCTTTCCTCATTCCTGCACATGCACCCAAGGGTGGTTCAGGCTTCACTTCCCTGGGAAGCCCACATCGCTCACTCCCCCGGACTGGAGGCCTGTGATAGCAGGAGCCAGGATTTTGCTAGTCAGCCTCTGAGCTCCCAGAGCCTGCCACACAGTAGGGCTCAGTCGGTGTGGGATGAGTTTTTAGCTGAGTGAATGGCTGGGAGGAGGGAAGGGGTGGGGAGGTTGTGTATCCCTGGTGGTAGGGACAGCAGGGCAAGGCCTGGAAGTGATAGGCCTGGTGTGTTTGGCATCACGGCACCCTGAATCAGAGGGATGGTGCAGCAGAGGCTGCAATGTCAAGTTGGGGTCAGACTGTCAAGAGCCTCAAATGCCACGCCCAGGATTCAGACTGTGTCCTGGACAGGGCAGGGTTCTCTGACAGGAGTGTAGCAGGGGTGTGCTGTGGCCACAGCAGTGCCATAGGCAGATTGGAGAGGGTGGTATAACTGAGGGCAGGGAACCCGGGGGAGGCTGGCACAGTTGTCCAGACCGGGAGCAGTGAGGGCGAAAGGGAAGTGGAGCGGTTTAGCCTCTGCCCCTACCATGCTGGTCCCCCACAGCCTAATCCTTTCTCTGGCACAGGTTACAATGAGGTGCTTAAATGTCACGTGGCAGCCGATCCCCATGCGATGGGATTATTGTACTCTCCTGCACTTCCTGGGCCCCGAGAAGGGCAATGACACACAGCAAACTACAGGCATCTCTGAATCCTGTCGCTGCCATGGGGTTCTTCTCACCTGACCCAGGGTCCAGATTTAGCTCTGAGTCTGAAACACCGCCCCCAAAACAAGAACGCTAGAGATCTTGTTGGCCACTGGAAAAGGGCGGTGGAGAGAGACGAACAGGGGTCACCAAGGAGAGCAGGTGATAACTCCAGGAGCATCTGAGGGGCAGAGTCCTGTCTGAAGGATTGTTTGAAGTGTCGCTCTTAGAACAGATAGACATCTACACCACCGGATATGCCAGGGGAGCGAAGGAGGCCAGCTGAAGGGCGTTCCATGTCAGGGCAGGGCAGTGGGTGATGGCTCAGCGGTCGCTGAGTTTCCCCAAGCGGCTTGCTGGAGTGGGGAGAGACCCTGGCCAAGGGAGAAACGCTGGGCGGTACTGGAGTCCATGGGCCAGACCGCCTTGGAGTCAACCGAGAGCCACAGCTAACAACACTGTCCTCCCTGAGCAGTGGGCATCCAAGAGGGAAGGGGGAGTAACCTGCCAGATCCTGGAGGAAGAGCGTGGTGGCCAGTACATTGAGGCTATAAAAGGGAAATCGTTAAACTCATTAGACAGTTTACAATCACACGCTTTAGAACTGCCAGGCAGCTCTCAGAAGAGAGAGCCTATCAGAGGTCATTTCTGCCCTCAAGGAGCTTCCAGTCTGGTGGAGGAGAAAGACCTCAGGGAATTAGTTTTGAGGCAAAGGAGGTCATTCTCTTCAGGGAGAAGTACATACTGCTGGGGGGCCAGAGGTGGTGGAGCCTGGAGCTGGGAGACTCCCAGGGTGGTTCAGGGCTCTGCCATGAGCAAGGCAAGAACTCCTGGGCCTCCGTTTCCTCTCTCAAATTCGACTAGAGCAGGGGTTCTCAGCCTTGATGGAGCATAAAATCCCCCCCAGAGGGGGGGCTTATTAGCACACGATTACTGGTCCCCACCCCTAGAGTGTCTGATTCTGTAGGTCTGAGGATGGGCCAGGAAGGTGCATTTCTAACAAGTTCCAGGTACTGCTGATGGTCCGAGAACCCCGCTTTGAGAACCGGTAGACTTACATGTTTGCAAACCTTATTTCAACCACTAACTTGTCTTCAGGAAACCCCACGAGGAGCTCTAAAAGAGAAGCAGAGGTGTGGTGGAGAGCCCTGAGTTCAAGGATTAACTACCGCTGCCTCCTTCATTCCAACGAGGAAGGAAGCAGCCCTGAGTTAGCCCTGGGTCCTTCGGTGGGGTCAGATGTGGTTTGCCGCTGACAAGGTGACTCTGGGTAAGCCTGCTGTGTGTTGTCTCTGAACCTCTGTCTCCTTCTCTGTGCAATGGGCTGTGGGGAGTACGCAGGCGTGAGGCTGCTACCAGGGGAGAACAGTCAGCATTTCCGTTCTTGGGACTTCTCCCTGCATCCTCCGGGCAGCCGCACTGGCCTGCGGTGCTCACAGCCAAGATTCCAATTGGATTTGGCCCCCAACGCCCTAAACCGCAGGCATGCGGCCACCCCCACTGGGGAGGTGCAGACCAGGGTTAACCCGGCCCCCAGCGCCCCCTGGCCTCTGGCTTTGAGGGATGCTGGAGAATATTTCCAATTACAAAATCTCCCAGAGCGGTGGCTGTTTGGGGTTTGCTTATCTCTCTACCCCCCGCCTTAGAAAGCCCCTTAGGCAGGGGCTGAATCACAGGGTGTTGTTCTGAGTTTTGTTCCCGAATTTTTCTCCAAGAAAGAACCCACTGTGTTGACAATGCCTGGAGGCTGGCAGGGCAGGAGGGTCGGCGCCATCACCCTCCTACCAGGGGGCGTTGCTGAGAGTAGAGAGGGTTCCAGGGCTTAGTTTTCTTCTTCCAGTATCTCCTTCCTCCAGGGAACAGCTACAAAGATGTCATAGCAGTTCCTGATGTCCAAGTCCTGGGTTTGTCCTTCATGGACCCTGGGCTGCCTCTCTCTTTCCTCTCTTGGTGAGGAAACCAAGGTGCTTAGCTCCCCAAGCCCAGCAGGGCCGCCGCAAGCCTAAGCAGCCATGTCTGCCACTCACACCCTTTCGTTCCCACCTCCCAGCCTTTACTGGGCTGGGCCTCCATCTGCCTCGCCCTCCTTCCACTCAAGAGTGGCCAGCAGTCCCTGTTCTCCCAGGACTGAGGTTCCTGGGATACAGGTCCATCGGTGCTCAGGCTGAGAAATTCTCGGACAAAATGATGAGTTGGGTAGGGCACAGACAGAGAATGGAACAGAAATTCAGTGTCCAGTCAGTCTCCACCCCTCAATGCTGTGTGGTTTTGGACAAGCCACTCCCCTCTCTGAGCCATTTCCCCAATCATAAAACCAGCCTTATGAACTATCCTTTGAGGGCCATCAGTAATGTCAGGTGGGATCATTACCAGGTTTAACCAACAGCCCACAGCAGATGGAGGGGCCCAGAATCCTGCAGTCCAGTGCCCTGTGCTCCCCACATGTTTGGACGTGAGATTCTGAGCCCAGCAGAGAGATGTCTCCCACCTAGGGAGTGGAGGTACAGCAGGGCTGGGCTGAGCAGCAAAGGTCTCTTTGAGGAGGTGACCTTTGGGCTGAGACAAAG